>JALPQI010006737.1:0-40932 GCA_025490895.1 Thaumatotibia leucotreta | reverse complement strand
ACTTGAACAGGTATTTCCACTATGTTTCTTATTTTCAATATTTTATAATAATTATGTATTTGTACATGATTGTTAATTACACTATTTGAACATAAACTAAATGGAACGAGAACTTTGTTAATACAAAAAATAATCGTAATTAAAATTTGCAGCAAGATCGTCAGACACGTCGATATTATTTAATAGTCGGAAGTTACCGGATTTAGCAAATCGGTGCGGGAAATTGAAGCAAACTACAAGCGGGCGTGCCGTTACTACGGTGAGCGATGAATGGTAACATCGCAGCTATATTCTGGTTGACAATGCGTATAGTCTGTCAAATCAAATTTGGCAGTGGCAGTAGGAACAAATCGCTATAGGCATTTCTTTTTTTTTAACAATAACATTAGAGTAAGAAAGAGACGATATGATTATCTCAGTCTATGCCTCAAGTGAGTAAATCCCTAGCCAAACTATACGTACCTATAGTTCGGGAAATATTATTTGACCGATAGCCCACCTAACGAAGACCAAAAGTTGCCTATCGGGGGAAATATGTTTTACAGTACACATAGTTGTAGGGAATGGTGTTTTAAACACCATTCCCTACAACTATGCCAAAATTCGCTTATACACGAGTTTTTTCCTCTGAGTTTCCTTCGTTTGGTGTACTACGACTGTTATCTCACTTATTACCTTTTGTTTTGCGTTAACACTTACTAAACAATCAGCAGTCGAGCACTTATCTATTGTTAATGATTCAAAACAAAAGGTCGTAAGTAAGATAAGAGTCTGTCAAATAATATTTCTCGAACTATACGTATGTAGGACCGTGGGAATTTGTGGCCTCTATACCAGGGATTGGAACCGGTTTTTGCAAAAATCCTCGAAATAGCCCAATATTTTAAAACGTTTTATACTCTTTATATAATTAGCAACATCGTATTTTAAAATTAAACCATTAACAAAGAATCTACACTATCAATCGAAATCGGTCAGTATGAAGGTTTTGGAAACCATAACAGATAGCGAAATCTTGTCTTAGGAACCATGAGATCGATTTTGGTAAAAAGAAAAACTACATTCATACACTTACTAAAATACGTGTACTCGGCCCAGGAATCGAACGAGGATTTTTGAAAAAAAATCGTCATTTTCATTTGGATTTCGGTTATGTGGCTCTTAAATAGTAAAACTAATAAAATGCATTGTTTTTAAACAATGAAGTTTTATTTTTCAATATTGCAGTGCCGCTGCCCTTTGATTTTGTATGGGAAAGTTTCAAACTATGAGAGATATCGAAATCTGTTCTTCGAAATCATTCCATTATTATTAAATCTAAAAACAAAGCCATGGTTCCTAAGAACAGATTTTGATATCTCTCATAGTTTATATCTTCCCCATATAAAGTCAAAGGGCCGACGGAGGCACTGAATTATTGAAAAATAAAACTTCATTGTTTAAAAATAATGCATTTTATTAGTTTTAGATGTCATGTTTCTTAGTAACATTTACTATAATTAAGAGCTTCACAACCGATATCCAAATGAAAATAACAAAATTTAATTTTTCTAAAAGTGTAGGCTTGATTTCTGGCCCGAGTACGCATATTTTTGTAAGTGTATGAATGCAGTTTTACTTTTTACTAAATTGATCTCATGGTTTCTAAGATAAGAATTCGCTATCTGTTATGGTTTCCAAAACCGCCAAACTGACCCATTTGGATTAATCACCCTGTATTGTATACCGATGAACGAATAAAAACCGTCCTTTGTATGTAGAAAAAACCAGTATACGATTTCTGCTCTATACATTTCTGTAAATGCCAAGGAAAGAAAGGCTGCTATTAGAAGGATTAATGTAATTTTGTAGAAAAGCAGACCTTGAGAATGCATGCACTAATATAACCACTGCATAGTATAAAAAAAGTCACTTTTTCTATCCCTATGTCCCTTTGTACGCTTAAATCTTTAAACTACGCAACGGATTTTAATGAGATTTTTTTAAATAGATAGAGTAATTCAAGAGGAAGGTTTTTATGTAAGTATAGTACCGGTGCGAGTAAAATATAAAAATATAATGCCGAAGGTAATCCTGGACACGGCGCCATAGTCTGGCGGTTCCTTTCCCTGCAGCCCTACCCAACGGGCAGCTTGGGCCCGCTCCGCTGCCGGCGGCACTCTGTGTTAGGTTTATTATAATGTATTTATATGTTTTGTATTATTTTTGAATGTTTTATTGTATTTTATTTTTATATAATCATATTATAAAATGCCCTTGTGACAAATAATGAATAAACATATAATTTAATATCTTGGTACATCTTACACAAGTCGACCTAGACCCACGGTAAGCTCAATTAAGGCTTGTGATGTGGGTACCAGGCGGCGATGTATACAGGGTGGAAAAATAAGTCAAGCACTGGAGGGAAACTACCTTAAATCCTAAAGTTGGCTCGTTTACGTTTACTTTAATGTAAGGGGGTAAAAACTCATTTTAATCACTAGTGAGCGATTGAAATAGTTTTCAGAATCAGAAAAGTTCACATGACAGTCTCAAAATGTGGTCATGAATGTACCCTTCAAGTTTGTCGGGCTACTCATTTCCACCCGGTATGAGAATACGCACGATAAAAATAAACAAGATGAAACCTACACACTACCTACGTAGAATCAACAAATAAGGAAAAACGAACAATGGTTAGAAGATTATCTTAGGTTAATATAGTGAACCTTTACTTTTAACACAAATACCTACTTAGGAAATAATAAAACCAATCTAAACCTAAAAATGTAGTGAGTACCTCATTATATGGCAGCTGTGTACTTGTATAGGGTGGCTGGCAATCAATGAAACAACTTTTATTGGTCTTCCTTTTACTACTTTCTTTTCCTTCGAGGCCTATAAATAAATTCCTGTATATTTGCTACGGGTGATTGAAAACATACTTTAAGGGTTATTTTGTGGTTAGGGTTATGCCCTTGTAGAAAATTTGATTAAAGGCCGAGTGTTTAGATTTGGTATGTTTTTAGGTACGGTTGAGTTTTTTGCAGCCAAAAGTACACGATTAACCTGATTATTTAATAGTCCGCGTTAGTTATGATTAGTAATCTTATTACCCTTTTATTTACGCCGTGGGACCAAGGAACCCGGCCAACTTTAATTATAGATTCTAAAGCCCATTTGGAGCACATAATGTGCTATGACATGTAGTACAAAATGTACAATTTAAAAACTAAAATTGTAAAATCTCCAGTCTAACGCATCCTAAGAAAGTGACGTGTATAGTTAGTTTTAAAAAATATGACAGGACTATGTATACGATTAAAATTACATAATTAAACAAATTTTTAACTGTTGGGTCACTCTATAAATAACCTAATACTTATCATTTTCATTACCGTAAATGATACGAGTAGAAATGGTGGTTGTTTCTTCTTTTCAAAGTGAAGTAGGTGGTTTTCTCTTAATTCAATTTACCACGTGTCTTAGAGTCATTCGATTTTTGGTTGACTTTTGGTGCCAGTCCAGAATTGATAATCAATATCAATTGGTGCCGTAAAAGCCCAGAGGAAATGTTTTATTTTAGTCTCTTTTACATATATCTAGTTGAAGAGTTCCCAATTTTTAAAATCTTTGTCTGGTCGTACCATTTTAATCCACGTTTATCATTACAAATATAAAAATATTTAATTGTTAATTTGTTATCATCATTTAGTTTTATCATGTTTTTCTCTCCATGTGATGTTAAAATTTCGGCCTTTATATGAAATTCACGAACAATTCAGATTCCAATTCCATTTTATATATAAAAAAAAAGGTCTATTGCCCTAATAGAACTATTAGCATTAGAAATGCGCATCTTGCCTCCAAGCTCCACCCATCCAAAGTATTGGTACGTGCAACGCGGAGCTATCGTCACCGCCTCATTTATGCGCATTTTATATCAATCTGTGAAACTAATCTGGGTAATGGACCGCAAAATACAACATATTACAAGTTTTAACTTGATATATGGGTATATACTCGTACTTGTGCTTATTCGTAAAGACGTACGTAATATTTTCAACCTCCGTAATTAAGTTGGTAGTGACCCTGCCTACGAAGCAGGAGGTTCAGTATTCAAATCCCGGCGAGGGCCGTATTTGTGTATTTATTTATCACAACTATTTCTTCCTTGGTTGTGGCTGTGTTATGTATTTAAGTCCCCTTAAATGCATGATACAGCCTTGTTTGAACTTACCTTTCATATTTGTATGATATTTTTCAATATTTTATTCATGTATTTTTATTTATTATAATAAATAATTAAATAAATGAATATCTTGGGACATCTTACACAAATCGACCTATTCCCAAAGCAAGTACCCAGGGACTAGTGGTATTGGGTACCAAGCGACGATATACACCGTGTTTCACTTAACACCAAAAACCAGAAAACCGTTTGTTCAGAATCGAGAGTGGAATCGATTGAGCTATATCTTGTTGGGGGTAATATTTTTATTTTTTTTTTGCATTTTTAGTTATTTTTTACATGCCCAGTCTACAAATTCGTAATACAACATTGTGCATATCGCATTGCTGAAGGTTGTATACCTTATTCAATATTTAGGGGCATTTTGGTAATAATGGCTGGTTACCTGGACGATTATTTTTTCCGCTACGAGTTTGACGTTGTTTGTCAATTTAATTTGTATGTTCATTCCGTTGATATTTCTAATTATCATGGCGTTTAGATTCACGAACGTTCAATACTGTGAAATGGTAAGAATGCTAGCACGCTGCAATGACAATGTCAATTTAGCGGTAAGGAATTATCACAAGGAGTTTGGTGCCGCCGTGTCGAATGCCACCATGGCCGCAGCTACTCAACGACTTCGGGACTAGGGTTTTTTTGACCAGCAATGGCCAGAGAAAGGCATGATGAAATGAACCCTGATTTCAAGGAGGCCGTCTTAGAGTATTTTGGCGTTAATCCGACGGCTAGCACACGTGCGACAAGCTGGTCGTCGGTCAACTGTGATCATAAGAATATTTGGAGAATTTTAAGAGACGACCAGCAACACCCTTGTGTTGTGTCACTATCGTCTGTGTCAGGAGTTCAACCCCTTAGATTATGTGCCCCGCCCGTAAACATCCGCGAACACCGTAACTTGTAAATAAAATTGTAAATAAGTTTTTTTATAATTTTTATGTGCATAGTTGGTCATTAATACTTATGTAAATATCTATGAATTGAAAGAGTTGTTTTTTATTTTCTTGCGTAACATAGTTATACTAAAAC
The DNA here is from genome assembly GCA_025490895.1 of Thaumatotibia leucotreta. Classification (NCBI taxonomy): domain Eukaryota; kingdom Metazoa; phylum Arthropoda; class Insecta; order Lepidoptera; family Tortricidae; genus Thaumatotibia; species Thaumatotibia leucotreta. The sequence continues at coordinate 35,669 of JALPQI010006737.1, read as the reverse complement.
ATTTCTGAGAGAGCATTCGGTCGTTCGTGTGGTATAAAATACCTACGTATAAAAACGAACAAAAGATCCCGTGTAACTAAAGGAGGAGACTAGTGCCTGAAGAGCTCGTTCCCACTATGTCGGCTGTAGGGTCGATTTTCAATCGTGTGTCGGTGTCACTGTTCCCACTATGTAGGTTGTCGGGCCGATTTTTAATCGGGTGTCGGCGTACTGTTCAATCAGTGGCAGCAACGCGCGGGCGTCTGAGGGGGTGCGGCGCGGGCGGAGTCGGCCCGACACCCGACAAAATGTGAACATCGCCATATTGACTAGCACGCGAGCGAGATCCGACACTATTTTTATCGGGCTGGATGGGCTGGCAAAACGGACGACATTTTATGTCGGCTCCGACACAAAATCGTTGTCGGACGAGTGTGAACATCAAATAAAATGTTCTGCCTCCGGAACGGCCCACATCCGACATAGTGGGAACGAGCTCTTAGACACTGGTCTCACCGCAAGCTAATAAGCTATGAATTAACGGATATAAACACGAACAAAAGATACACACTCTCGTGTAAAAAAAAAGAGACACGGCCCTTCAGCCCTTCACAACATTGGCCGAATATAGGATATCATACGGACGCAGCTATACAAGTTCTAAAGTTGCGTCCCGTACGATCGCCCATGTTCGGCAACTGTGGAACTGTGGAGAAGGGCCTTTAGACTTCACTTTCTGTCCGCCCGTCTGTGTGTCCGCTTGTCTGTAACCAGGTTGTTATTTTATAAGCTGTGATAGCTAAACAGTCGATTTTTTACAGATATAATGTTAACATATTCCTGTTGCCACAGATACACCACCATACAAAACCATTAGGGAATATTTCGCACTTTGCGTAGAAGGCACTCCAGTTGGCGTATTTGCGTTATGACTCTCGCTTCCACCTGTATACTAATGGGAGCAAGAGGCAAAACGCAAATACATACGCCAAGTGATGTATCAGCATTAGCAAGCACTCATAACGGATAGTGTCATAATCAGGGTCCGGTTTTATACAGCTACAATTTACAAGCGGCAGTCTCTTTCTAACTTACTTTGCTAAAAAGAGATTGCTGCTGGTGGTAAAAAGAGACAGAAATATTCCCAAATGTTATGCATGACTGAAATGACTCTTTTTCCATACCTACATTTGATAAGAACAAGTCTTTTTAATTCTAATCGAACTGACCTTTTTACAAACTTTTTATTAGAAGAGGAGCGACATGTCAACTGACCGTTTTCAAATAAACCCAGTGACATTACAGGTATTCAGAAACAGAAAACGTACGTACATCTCTCTTTGTCACCGAATTTAATTGGTAAGCAAGATAAGGATAGTTGTATAATAAATGTTGTACTACATCTATGCTTTAGTCCTTAATCCTTGGTGCAACTGGCCTAATTTGAAAACGCTCGAGTGTCATAAGAAATCGAACTCGTACCTAATTACAACTTACAACCTTGTCATTTTGAATGCTGGGTTAAGTTTGCTTAGCTGTCCAATCTGAAGTTCACTGTGACAAAGCTTTAAAGTGGTTTCCAGCGACATAGCTGTCTATTGGTAAGTCTTATGTCGTTGCAATAATGTACACAAATAAATAGTTTTAAGGTTTATGATGGCAGCCAGCAATTGTTTTATTGAGTGTAGAGTTAAAAGTCGACTAGAGCTGTACAGAAAATCAAACAACCAATAAAAAAACAAATAAACAGCAGATTAAAAAAAGAATACTATAGATAAGTTTAAAAAAATAAAAATCAGGTGGGGTGTCTGAGGTTTTGAGTGTTACCAGAAACACCGTGTATATAAAAGATAGATACATATATAATATAGGTTAGATACTTAAATATTTACATAGACAGCCACGACCAAAGAACAAATAGCTTAGTCCTGAGTAGGTAACTAACGTCATTCTCGTTTCTACAACGTGGAAGTTAAACAATAAATTATTTCTGAGATGGATTTTGTTTAAAAATCCTATGAAATATAATGAGTTTCTGCTGCTTATTTTACAAGCTCTCGTGTTTTCCGGGATTGGACGAGTGTCGTGAACGTTTTTATGTACCTACGAAAATAACTCGAGTGCAGAAACATTATTAACTAAATTTATTTTCCTCAAGTATACATACAGCTACCTGTATGTATACTTGTTATATATGTATTATGTCTGTATACAATTTACACTTAACATTATAATTGTACAGATTAATACTCAAGTGGTAATTACATTAAAATTAAATTAAGTTCCATCAGAAAAAAATATATTTATGTAATAATTTTCCCAATCTGACCTGAGTGCGTAGCCAAATTTCCAATTGCTAAATTTCCAATTGCACGGTGGTGGAGGTTCCGTGGATGAGTCCCGGCGAGGGCATTTATTTCTGTGCTTATCACAAATATTCCTGACTTGGTCACGGTTGTCTTCTATTCACTCGTATTTGTATGTTATGTATCTACTATGTGATAATATATATTTACATCGTCGCTTAGTACACAAGCCTTAAATTGAGCTTAGCGTGGAACTAAATTGATTGGTCTAAAATTGTCCCTTGATATTTTTTTAATTACTCAATTCATTTTTGGATGCATAATTTGATTTTGTAGTAAATACAGTATTTAAAATCTCTTAGGGCTGAATCGTTATTTATACATAATTATATGAGACGCCATTATGTTAATAGTAATACTGTAATGTAAGAGTCATACGCAGGTACGTAGTTATGACAGCTTTTAACAGTTATGACTTAACCCTTATGGATACCCAGCCACTGCACAACATGGATACAGGCCACTGTATACATTGACCTGCACGTACCTAATGTAATGTCAAAAATATCTGCATCGTGCAACCATAACAGAAAGAGAAGGTCCGCGACGGTATCACAGGTGAGTGGTCCTCGAGTCATGTTTGCCGCGTTCTCGACTGCAGCTTGCTGTTTGCGCACAAACACTCGACGCGCCCCGTCGCCGCCGCCGACCCGCGCCCTACACGCCACGCTAGTGCCGCTACATGCCTTACAATACCATCACCACAACGCCGGTCACATGTAACTAAATACTTAATTAGTTTACGATTCTATGCTTGCTTTGTCTAGTCTAGACTGAATGGCACAAGCTTGAGTTAGCACAAGTAATATGGGCGAAGACAATGAACATACAATGTAATCACGGTTACAAAGGCTGTTGGCTGCAAAAGAACGTGTTCATTTATATAAGAATAAGCATTTATTAGTCGGGTGTATATAAGACAAGTTAAACTGTTAAAATATTATAAATAGTATGATTGAAAAATCATGGAAGAATATGCCCTATACTTCCCAATCAATCAAACCATGGCAGTTTATAGTACCTACATTGTGTATTAAGGGCGGTAAATAAGAATTCAGAAATCAGCGTGCGAGCGTCGCGCTATTGCGACGTAATGTTGTATCCTTGATTGCCCTAGGGCGTAATGACGCATCTACAGCGCGCATCACCAGAGCGCAATGGCGCACTTGCCGAATAGGTGTGATGAAAAATTTAATACTAACTCGACGTGTTTTTTTCTTACACTAAACCTCATCGAAATATTAATGAAAACGAGTATTTTATTTAACAATGTGATGGATGGTTCAATACAATTGTTTGTTAAACAAATAAAAGCATTTGATACCAAAGAAAATGTTGACGTTCCAGCAATGTTTGTAAGCAATATGTGGAAAAATGCAAACGACTAAGGCGCGCCGGCATGTTCACAAGCGGCGACGTCTTTCGGTCACTGCTCTGGCGATAGCACTCAAATAGTTTGTAACAAATCAAGAGTTTGGAAAGAATAGTCCAGATCTGAGCCATTCATAATTCTCTTGGGAATTTTAATGTGAAAAGGCTAACTTGTAACTACTTATTCAGTATGTACTTCTAGGTAGTTAAATAAACGTAAACAAAATCTACCGTCAAATAGCTCCTCAAGCTACTTGAGGGTAGATTAATACATCACACAGTTAAAGCAGGTTAAAATCAGGTTGTTCGGTGACCCATTCATGGTTTCGTATTTGGCTGGTAAACAAATAAATGTTATCATATATTTTAATACCTAAAATAACAGGATTAGGGAGGCCTAGGCAGTCAAACGTCTGGAAAATTCGATACCCGTTTAGTTTGTACGTGAGACCAAGCAGCCGTATAACAATATACTGTTATACTGCTACTAATACTACTGTACACAGATAGGTACAGGTACAGTGTTTTATCGTAATACTGGCTTTTATTGAAACCGAGGAATGAGATGCAGACTTTTAACCAAACCGTGAGCATTATTTCATTCAAAACTCTAATTTTAAATGTAATTAATTTGTAAATATTCGATTTCGCAATATGTGTAATTAATTTTCTAAGAAAATGTAATTGAGAAATGTACTTACTTCAAAATTAATCGTTAATTTGCACTTGATAATGACAGATCGCAGCCACTCGCAATGTTTGACAACTAAATTAAATAAACTTAATTGTGGGGTCACTTCAAATATTTTTTAAATGTTATTACTTGAAAACGATTACTAGTAAAGCGTAATATTAGCTATTTTCATAAAAGCCAGGGTCATGGTAACCCACTGTATAATGTAAATAAATTTACAATCAGTAGTAGAGGTAGGTTGTAACTGTACATAAATACCTATAGGCGGCACTAATTTACTTTCGTGTGATAGTTTTATAAGGAATGTCCTTATAAAATGTGTAAACAATTACCCACCTACGCATTGTTAGACTTTTCTATCAATTACTAATTAACAAGCTGTATAATTAGCATTAATATCTGTTTCATATTCATAAGTTAAGGTAAATTGTATAATATTTACGTATATTGAGCAAGTATTTGAGATATTAATTCGAGCAAAACACTTATATGTAGCTTGTTTGATCTATCTACAACTAAACTCCCACCGACTAAGAGTATTTATTATTTTTAACTTGTATATAATATTTTATTCGTATATAATTTATTAATTAATAACGTGTATTTCTTACTTTTCATGAAGATTTTTTTTTTTTCAAAAACTCGAGTAATTATTAGAATTTTGCTACGGCTCCGTTTAAGTATTTCCCTTTCTGGAACCAAATTCATTTGGTTGGAAGACAATGAAAGGAATAATTTGACCATGAATATTAATGAATTAGAATTCGCACTCATCTCGCTGTTCCGGCTTTTATTGCGTATTAATATAATGACTCCTGAATGCCTGCCAGGATATCGATAAATCCTCGTAATTCACTCGCTAGAATGAGAAGAGTTCGACTAATATAATTACTTTTCTTGTTTATTAAACCAAGCCATATCAAATTAGGTAGGTACCTAGATATTTATTCGCAGCAATTAATATCTAACCAGCAGATATCTGATCAGAAAACAAAAATGATACGTATGATAATGAATTAATGATAAAGAATATTGCCTTATTGTCTTTTTGTTTTCCTTAAAAGTGGTGTTATAATCACATGAACCCTCGATTAATCTCAGGATACTAATTTGTCAGTACAAGGAAATAACGAACCTACAGCGCAATCTGGCAAAGTCCTTTTTATTTATTTCGAGTCCAGATACATTGTGGTACGGGCACCATCCAGTTATTAAAGAAAACTCTAAAGTCTCACGAGCTACAATGCAATCCGGGTGGTCTTGCTTTTTGGTGAATTGTAATGTATATATTTTTTATTTTATATATTTTTAAATGGCTGTTTGAGAAGGTAAACAGGGCAACAATAATTTGTCTATTTTTGAGCTACGATGCATGGTTTCGAAGATTTTCTGTTTTTTATTGCATGCTTGCTTCACGAAAAGCAAGACACATACCACGACTGGAAATGGGGTTTGCCGTCTCAGACCTATCCCATCAAGTTCAGTCATCGAAACAGCGATATGGTACTTCCGGGTCCAATGTGACGTACAGAATGTCAACATTTCAATAACTTTGAGTAAAATATTATGTATTGGGTCTTATTACCAAAAGGGAATGATGCCACAAATAAAGGGTTTAGCAGCCTTACCGAACAAGAGGTGCCTTACCCCACGAATGAGGTCAATATTTTAGGTGGTGTACTAGCAGGACCTAAGAATACTCCATGCTTAATATCAGCTCTAGATCTTCTTTTGTTTTAGAGTTATTCAAGATAATGTAAAATATACAGGGTGCCATTGAAAGTGGCATATTTCGTAACCTGATCAAGTTAGATCAACCAAACAAAATTGTGTTTGATAACAATAAAATAAACTACAAAATGCATATTTTTAATCTGCATCTTGTCCTTATTTTCATAATAAAAAAAGGGTTTTTGTTTTTTTTTTCCATATTTTTTTTTATTTCACACGGAGGTACACCTACAAAAAAAATATGCATACATAGCCACTAATGTCCACTATATACATAAATTAAGATATTTCCATAAATCATCGTGCGTCATGCCAAAAAAAAAACTATTCCAGATGTAGTCGTTACTGGCATACAAATAAAGTACCAGTGCAGTGTGAACATAAGTTAGTGTGTAGGTACACAATCTCTTCTAATAAACTTATTTAGAATAATCAACGACGAAATGTCAAAACTGAGTCGATTGCTCAATAATTTATAGTTAATAATATAAACGGAACTATCTCTTTAAATGAGTTGATATAGAAAACAATTAGCCTTTTCTAATCTTTTATTATTTCAAACAGTGGACCTGTGCATAAGCGACAGTATAATACAGCTAAAAGCTGGAATTGACTATTTACAAATCTAAAGCATCTTTTGCCATATTTACATACACCATCAATTAAAATACATTCGTCCGGTAAATACACTTCGACATCTTCCAAAGTTTCGAATAGGTCCGATTGTATGTGAATAGGAATGTGAAAACAAATGTCGAAAACAATACTATCTGTCAAATGTTATCAACAATACAATACAATAACTCTTTATATCACCTCAAAGACAAATACAAAACAAATAATAAAATACATGTTTGAAAGAGGTAAACAAAAGGCGGTCTTATCGCTAAAAAGCGATCTCTTCCAGACAACCATGGGTAGAGGAGATAAGAAAGTAAAAGTTGATAGTAGGTGGTGCAAAACTGAGAAAAATGGTCTGATGCTAAGGAATATAAAAATAAACACAAAATACAAATAGCTATAAATATACACACATATATATATATATATATGTGTGTATATTTATAGCTATATATAGGTACACATAGCAACGTTTGATATGTCACCGTCGATTATTCTAATAGTACACCAAACGAAGGAAACTCAGAGGAAAAAACTCGTGTATAAGCGAATTTTGGCATAGTTGTAGGGAATGGTGTTTTAAACCACTTACTAAAAGTACTGGTGGTTAGGGGTGGAGCTAACGGGGGGAGGGGGGGTGTAAAGGTCCTTATTTTTATTTTTTCGTAAATAACTCGTAAACCGTGGCTTATAGCAAAAAACGTTCTAGTACAAAAGTAATCTACATAAAATTCTCTACAAAAAAGTTGTACACATGTTTCGTCTAGGATCAATGTGTCATGAGATAAGAAAGCAACAAGATGGACAATAAAGAAATCAACACATTTGTTTAAGTCGGTATGGCACATACAGAATGCTCCCGAGCATTCCAAAAGATTTTAATGCTCAATTCCTGACCATATTTAGAGTCTTTAATGTTACATAAAATTTCCTGGATTCGGCTTGGTTTCAGAGATAATCAACCTTTTTTTCGAAATAAGTTTTTCGACGTAACTCGTCATAAATCATCTTTTTGATTACAATGCTACCACAATGTGTTTTAATATTACTACATCTTTTGCCTGGCAATCAAAAAATGGGAATAAACTTGACGAAATAATCTGTCCCTAAAAAAATTATTAAAGTTAATAATTTTAACAAATTGTTGTTATGATAAAAAGTACTGGAAATGTCAAAAAGTATTCAAAAAGTCTAAAAAAAAGAGAGCAAAAAAAATTTTTTTTGGCGTTATATCACATCAGGTCTCATAATCATTCTTGTTTATTTTGATATCTAGAACGCATACTTAAAATATTTTGCAATACTCGCGCCCGGGCGCGCCCTGAATGCTTATTGGTAAAAATAAAATTCATAATTATCTTCAAAACCTAAAATATTCTCATAAACATCGTCAAAAGATTTTAACTATGCATTTTAGACATGAAAACAAACAAAAAATATTATGAGACCTAATGTCAAACGCCACCAAAAAAAAATTTTTTTTCTCTTTTTTTTAGACTTTTTGAATACTTTTTGACATTTCCAGTACTTTTTATCATAACAACAATTTGTTAAAATTATTAACTTTAATAATTTTTTAGGGACAGGTTATTTCGTCAAGTTTATTCCCATTTTTTGATTGCCAGGCAAAAGGTGTGGTAATATTAAAACACATTGTGGTAGCATTGTAATCAAAAAGAAATTTTATGACGAGTTACGTCGAAAAACTTATTTCGAAAAAAAGGTTGATTACCTCTGAAACCAAGCCGAATCCAGGAAATTTTATGTAACATTAAAGACTCTAGATATGGTCAGGAATTCAGCATTAAAATGTTTTGGAATGCTCGCGAGCATTCTGTATGTGCCATACCTACTTAAACAAATGTGTTTATTTCTTTAGTGTCCATCTTCTTGCTTTCTTATCTCATGACACATTGATCCCAGAGGAAACATGCGTATGTCTTTTTTGTAGAGAATTTTATGTAGATTACTTTTGTACGAGAACGTTTTTTGCTACAAGCCACGGTTTAAGAGTTATTTACGAAAAATTAAAAATAAGGACCTTTACACCCCCCTCCCCCCGTTAGCTCCACCCCTAACCACCAGTACTTTTAGTACGTGGTTTAAAACACCATTCCCTACAACTATGCCAAAATTCGCTTATACACGAGTTATTTCCCCCGATAGGCAACTTTTGGTATTCGTTAGGTGGGCTATAAATAGGTTTATTAGAAGAGATTGTGTACCTACACACTAACTTATGTTCACACTGCACTGGTACTTTATTTGTATGCCAGTAACGACTACATCTGGAATAGTTTTTTTTTTGGCATGACGCACGATGATTTATGGAAATATCTTAATTTATGTATATAGTGGACATTAGTGGCTATGTATGCATATTTTTTTTGGAGGTGTACCTCCGTGTGAAATAAAAAAAAATATGTAAAAAAAAACAAAAACCCTTTTTTTATTATGAAAAATAAGGACAAGATGCAGATTAAAAATATGCATTTTGTAGTCTATTTTATTGTTATCAAACACAATTTTGTTTAATTGATCTAACTTGAACAGTTTACGAAATATGCCATATTCAACGGCACCCTGTATATTTTACATTATCTTGAATAACTCTAAAACAAAAGAAGATCTAGAGCTGATATTAAGCATGGAGTATTCTTAGGTCCTGCTAGTACACCACCTAAAATATTGACCTCATCCGTGGGGTAAGGCAACTCTTGTTCGGTAAGGCTGCTAAACCCTTTAGCTGTGTTCAAATTGTTCATATTTGCCTCGTTTAAAAATTGTATGCACTCTGTAAATGTGGAGAATGTTGTGATGTACAAAGACCAGAGGTAGAATGGAGGAACGTTATGTTCGCGAGACCACCTAGGCTAGAAGAATGATGCCGTTTACGAAGCAGACATTATTTACGAGCGCGTCATTCAGTGAACAACGACATGGCTAAACGTGCTCTCTTTATTCAGTGTCCTTACTATGAGCTAGCTGGGTAAAGGAACGTTAATATTTATGTAACTTACTATGTCGATATCGCTCGTACTCGCGTATCGGTTCGAACGAGCGGAATAGAAAGAAAGTGTATGTTTTTCAAACTTTATGATGTCGCGGCCCTTTATGACCGCTAAAATTCTTTAGCCCCCCTAAATCCCAGGAATGTTGTTAAATTATTCATAATTATGCGTACGGTATTGTCTAACTTTTCAAAATATTTCAATGATTTTGGTGTACCCAGGCATTTACGCTAGAAGAAATCCACAAACCCTTTTTGAGGTAGGTATATTTTATGTGTTTCATAGTCAGAATGCTTTTTCAATCTAAGAGAAAAAAAAGTGTACGAGAAAAACTACGTACTAAAATTTTCTATCGTTTTACGGACTTTTTATTTTATAACTAAAACTAAGAAAGTGACTGTGTTTTCTCAGAGTAGGTTCGAAAGAACTCATGATTCTGAGTAGGATAAACCTTAAATTTTATTTAAAAAAAAAGGATTTCGTATCGCGAAAATACCCACCCACCTCTCGCGATTACTTGTTTATGAGTGGTACCTATTTGTTTACATTTTTGTCTTGAGATCAAGTTTAAACGTATATAAAAAAGTGCTTATTATAACTTAAGTGAATGGAATAGGTATTAAGCAAAACGTCCTTTACGTTATACTAGTACACAAATGACGTAGCACGTAACTGCCATAAAGGTCGAGTCAAGCCTTTCGTTTGCCTGGTTTTCCGACACATTAGGTAATGAAACACTTAATCTGAATTTTAACCCAGTTTCATTTGATCCCTAGAATATAGCTCATAAAATGTATGTTATCTACCGATATCTGCGGAACCCTGTTTTATGTGTATTGCGTGGATTTTTTTATCCTCTTAAGCCTCAATTCAACTATAGCCGCATAATATCAAATCTAACTCAAATTTGCCTGGAATATTTGCATTTGGATTCAAATTAGAGTGAACAAGCACGCGATAGCCAATACATTCTAGATATTTTTGCAGAGTGATTATTTTTTACACAAGAATTGCCTCCCAGGATGTCAAACAAAACTACCAAAAACTATGTAGCCAGCATTGTTGTGTCCATTCACACGAGCGTGCCTACGAGTATATGCGTAAAAAACTGTTCCAAACAAAAGATTTTGATTCCATTGTCACTTTTAAAACGGTATCCAGTTGAGTTTCATTCGATTTCAGTAAAATGTATTAACATATACCTTATATAAATGGAATTGATTTAGTGAGCTACCTACGTGACCGGAATTGTAGATCTCATATTTCCCGGATTTTTTACTTTTTTGGCACAGGTATAAACGAAGATTTAGTATGCTCCATTATCCTTTGTTTACTATATATGTGATATATATACGTCTAGAAATTATACATATGCCATCATCATCATATCAGCCAAAAGACGTCCATTGCTGAACATAGGCCATCATCACTTAAACATTTAAAATTTTATTTCCAACATTTATCACACAAAACAAAGTTAGGTTTATTTTACCTCATTGTAAAACTGAGGCTAACTACTTATTACGTGCTTAATTTCTGTGTCCTGTTCGTGGGTACCGTAGAGTCGTTGCAACCAACTGGCGTAGAGTTCGTAGGTACTAGCCGTGTATTCTTAGCGCTTAACGTTGTCTAGGAATTCAATGGTTTCTTTGAACCAATACACTCAGACCTTTAGATTAGCGCCATGTTTGGATATTCAGAGAGCGCCCTTATCCTCGTTCACTTGTGAATATATCTCGCCTGCGTCCGTTAGGCAATTGGAACACCACGCCTGTAGCCACTCGTCGTCGTTCGCGTCGTTTCTATTTACGCGGTAAACTTCTAGCTAAAATGTTTACAATCCTCGACTGTGCGCGACCCGACCATGCAAACGTCCGGAACATACGAGTATAGCTAATTACGTAGTTTCAACGTTGACAAATATTTTAGTCTTGTTGTCCGGCTAAAGTAATTATCAAACGATCTAATACAAAGATCTAATACGAGTTATTTATCCGTTTACTTCTATTTATAAAGACGAGAAAAACACAAATGAATACATAAGTACACATGATCACCATCTACTTTCAAATACGTCCCTCTTGTCACTGGGGAAACCTTTGCAAAGTATCGTCCGCTTTCACTTTGTCTTGCTTTGATCTCCGACATTTTATCGGCACGTAAATAAATTTCCGTTTCAGGAATTCATGCGAAATGCTGTTAATCTCGTTCGTTGATCAAAAAATATTATGACAGCATATACATATATTATAATCTAACTTCATGACTTGTAAGATGGCTGTTTCAACAGTATGGGGCCTATCATCACTTGTCACCATCAATTTTCTTCCGTGAACGCTCCGGCTGTGAAATATACTCCACGTCGAGGTTTTCTCAAGGGACTACGGCATGAGGTTTATCGAAATATGAGAGTTGATTTTAAGGGGCCGAAAATGTGCGTGATCCGTTAACCGTGTAGTTACCATCATCCAGGCTACATGGCTGTATGCCAGCAATGCGCACTCTAGTCTTCTTAAATCTTTTTTAGTAAGTAATTATACGCCTTATGGCTTATGCACAAAGCGGGACAAATGAAGTACATTTATGGACATATTTATAGTTTCAAAACATTTAAAATCTACCAATCAAAACACTTCGCCGTTTTAAATCCTATAAATAGTACCTAGGGTATTTTGGTAATTGTGTTTTTAGAGTTCCGTAGCCAAAATGGCAAAAAGGGAACTCTTATAATTTCGCCATGTTTGTCTGTCCGTGTGTCCGTCTGTCCGCACCATAGCTCAATAAATCTGCAATTTGCTACAGGTATACGTATTAATCATGCCAACTAAGGGATACAATAAAAAAAAATGTTTTTTTTTTTTGGGTACCTCCCCAACTGGTGAAATGGGGATGATTTTTTTTATTTGATGTAATACTATAGTGTGGGGTATCATTGAATAGGTCTCTTCAAAAGAATAAGTGTTTTAAAAGAAACTTTTTTTCTAAAGTCTATGTTTTCGGAGATAATCACTCCAGAAGAAATAAATTGTGCCCCCCCCCCTCTAACTTTTGATCCGTAGGTGCAAAAAATATGACAAAACTCATGAATAGTGGGTTTTTGGGCTTATAGAATACTTTAAAATAAAACTTCTTTGAACATAATCGGCCCAGCTGTTTTTGAATAACTACGGAACCTTACACTGAGCATGGCCCGACATGCTCTTGGCCGGTTCTATTTAAATTGCCAGTAATTAGTTTAAAAGGAAATACGTTTGATTTAATATGAAGCCTACATAAGCTTTTGACGGCTCCGTAGCTGTTGTGCCGATAGTGACCGTACCTGTGAAGCTAGAAGTCTCAGTGAGGGTATATCTTTTTGTATTTATTACATAAATACTATTATGTTTTCCTCAGCCACACTTGTATTCCATGTATTTAAACAGTATTATATATACCTCTTTTATGTATAATGTACTATCAACGCTTAGAATACCTAATACGAACCTATTGTGCTTACGGTGAGACTAGGTCAATTTGTGCAAAGATGTCCCATATATTATTTATTTTTGTTATAATGTATTTATGTGATTAAGTAATTATGATCAAGGGAGTATCATACTTCATAAGGTGGACTGATAACCTGTCGAAGGTCGCAGGAGTCTACTGGATGCGAGTGGCGCAGGACCGGTCATTGTCATCTTTGGAGGAGGCGTATGTTCAGCAGTGGACGCCTTTCGGCTGATAATATGATGAATGTCAGACGGAAAATGATGATATGTTTGTTATTTACGCACAGTGAGATGGTTCATGTATATGTATATAAACGCTGTTTGAATTGGTTTTTCTTTTTTTATTACAACTGTTTGACTTTGATAAATAAAAAAAATTGAGTCGGTATATATATTGGTCATATACTTTCCTTTAAGATAGATGGCAAAATCACTTACAAAATGTGATGGAATTCAACAATTGTCAAGCACCAAAGTGCCAAAATTATACCGCATTGACTATACGTCTGTACTTGCACATCAAACTGAAAAAATGTTACTCACCGTGTAATTCAAACGAGTGCCCTGATAAGTTTTATTTACATGGTACATCTGAGGATTTATAGCCTCCATTGTTAAAATATATTTGTTTAATATTTTATATTTATCAACTCTGCTCGCAGTGCCATCCATGCGTCAGCTTACGGATATCATTCTCGTTTAATCGTGAAAATGAAGTGTCGATCCTTATAACAACACGCAAAGTTTATTTTTGATGTTAAAACCGGCGCAAAGATATCTATTTAAAAGCAAACGTGACATAACTGAGGCGTCGTAAAATGTGTACGGAAGTATTGCGACAATGTTCAATACTCGACTACAACAACGACTACAAGCTACAATTAAATAAATAGAAGTCTAGTAATTCTATGGACTAACACTAGATTGAGAGTAGGTACAGCTGGCCCCTATTTCACCATAGTGACAGGTGCAACGATTGTAAAAAATAGTGTTTCTCCTATTGCCATCCTCCATTTTTTTAATGTGACGAAAGCAGACAACTGAGCTCTCAGTCCACCTGATGGAAAGCAGGAACTGGGGCCCATTGACATAGCGATCAGAAAATTGCCTATGCGCTTCCTACCCGGAGGAATTAGATGGATTGCCTCTATATTATGCCAGTAATTACACCGGCTATTTTACCCCCAAACCGAAACACAGCAGTGTAAACACTGCTATTTAGCGGCAGGTGAACGAGTAAGACTGTGGTAGCTATCCGGGCGGACCCTGCACGAGGTCCTACCAACCAGCAAATACGCTCCGTAACGTTCTATAGACTACAGCTGCCGCTTACCTTCGGACAGGCTGTGTGTTTGTTTGCCACCAACATAAAATGTTTTTAAAAAAATTAATAAATCAGCAGTTAATAGCTACTCTTTTGGGAGTAAAATTACAATCTCAAGAAACACGACAAATTCTAACACAGGCCGAAATTCATGTTAAAAATTAACGAAAATCCTTCTAAATCTTGTAACAAGTGTTTCGGAATAGTTATTTGTTATACAAGGGTGCAAAGTTGTATTTTACCCGCGAGTATGAAATTGAAACACGAGAAAGCGAAAGGATTCTATAGTTGAACCGCGAGCGAAGCGAGTGGTTCTAAAATATAATCCTGAGCGCAGCGAGTGTTTTAACATACGAGAAGTAAAATACATTTGCACCCGTGTGTAACACAAAACTTTTTCCCTCACTAGAGCGAGGAAACTCAAAAAAGGTAATTATTTGTTCACATTACAATCATCATCGGGTTAGTGATAATAATTTTCCAAATGCATCATGTATTTAATGCAAGATTTAGTCGCAGTAAACTTAGCACGAAAAAGTAAACGCAGCACGATTTTAACACATTCCTGTAGTTGCACACCAACGCCATTGCATTATTAAATCATTCACATTCATTATTTTTACAAAATTATAACAGAACACCCTGAAAGTTGTTTAGTTTACTATTTTTATGCGTGTTTGAGTCGGTAAATAAAGATTATAACCTATAATATTCTTTGACAATGTTGACGTTGACATTTTCTGCGTTTTGTGATTACATCTAGTCATCTTATCATCATTCACTAAAACAATTGTTACTTATGGAATTTTAGGATTTATATGTTAAAATCATCATATTATATAAAGGTTTGTATTTTACACTAAATTCTCAAACAAATTATTTAATTATCATTAATATGGAACAATTTCCATGAGCATTTTACGTTTTGTTATTCCAAAACCAAGGTCATTACTTTGCCACACAAGTGAATAATATGCGTTTTTACACGTTCGTATTAAAGGATAAACGAGCACTTTACGAGCTAGTGAGGGGAAAAATAACAAGTACCTAGTTTATAAACAATGTAAAACCTTTTTTTTAAATAATTGAATGTTGGTAGGAAAGAAGCACATGCACTATCCATTAGTAATTACTGTAACCTACGGTAGCCTGGGACGTCAGTAAAAGTGAAAGTGAGTGGAAGAGATCGCTCTTTAGCGATAAGACCGCCTTTTGTTTACCTCTTTCAAACATGTACTTTTATTATTTGTTTTGTATTTGTCTTTGAGGTGCAATAAAGAGTTATTGTATTGTATTGTACTCGTATTGTATTGTCAGTAACGTAAAGTGATATTTTACAATTGCCGCATCTTGGTGAAATAGGGGCCTCCTTTTCAGGATCACCAAGAGCGCCGCGTCAACAGATCAAGGAAAATCTTTTTTCGATTACATCTCCTTTCATAATTGTGCAAGCTTGGGACGACCCGCTGACACCTTGACGTTTACTTTTACACAGTTAGGAAACGGGAGTTATTAATCGTTACTTTACTATACAGTTTGATACTGGTAATATAGCATTTCTGAAAACTGACAATAAAATCATCAATAGCAATCATTTTCAAAAATTTACAGTTTTCAGAATTGACTTTTCTATAACTAAATTAACTGCACGCAAGGCATTTTAAAGGCGTTATTGCTCGCATGCGTCGCCTTATTAAATATTATTTGTGTTCAAACTTATTGCTCGCAAAAAGTTTGAACACAAATTTTAATAATATTTAATATTTGTGCGTCGGGCTTCTAATAAGCTTTCGTTAGTAATACCTAACTTACCTACCTCGCTTGATGCATAATGTGCTATTATGTATTTCATGGAACAGACACAATAAAATATAAATTACAGCCATGGCTGATATAATTAACGGGTTTTGAGATTTAGTATGAAAATATTAATAAAATAATATCGAATAAATTCGGAGAAGTTGTCAATGTCCTCTCTTTAAGACTGTTTATTGCCAATTAACGACACAGTAAAATTATTTATGCCGTAATTAGAGACAGCTCCCGTTTTATTAATTAGAGCTTCGAACGGCTTCATTGGAACTTGTAACGAGCTGTGAAATTAAAAGATTTACTCATAACTGGCCATTTAATGAATCTGTATTTAAAATTTCACTATTTTGAACAACTTTTATTATGCGATGAACCGTGAAATCAAAAAATTTACTGTTCTATATATTGTGGTTGTTG
This sequence comes from Thaumatotibia leucotreta, assembly GCA_025490895.1. NCBI lineage: Eukaryota > Metazoa > Arthropoda > Insecta > Lepidoptera > Tortricidae > Thaumatotibia > Thaumatotibia leucotreta. The sequence goes on along the minus strand of JALPQI010006737.1, from coordinate 18,855 downwards.
CAGTTGACCACTCAGTATGACTTTATCTATGGGCATTAGGTTTTCAGTGACTGGTAAAAATTCTTTATCGTACCGATACGAAGTAGCTTTTTTGCAGCTTTTTATTATGGTCCCGTTTTATCCAATTATCGCGCTACGCGTCACTTTCGCACTTGCATACTTGTTAGAACGTGACGGCAACAATGGCAAACGATTAGACGCGGTACCATCATAAGCCTATATTTTGCTATGTAATAATATAAATTAATCAATAAGCACTAGATTGTAAAAATTAAAAGTTATGACGATACCTCATCCTACCTGTTGCTTACCTTTGTAGGCCCTGGCTTATTGTTTTATTCAATGCACGCAAGCATAATTTAGTGTGCACTTGCGCGACGGCGCCCCTGCCAGCGCGTATTTTCGCCATTATTACCTTTTGCAATATACATTACTATTCCCGGCGGGATATTTATATTCTCTGCTGGGCACGGACACTGCCATCATATTCACTTTTGGGAAACTTTGCGTGCTAGTAAGGTCGCTAGATCGTTTTGCAAAAACAAACAAAATCAAGTTAATAGAGGCCTAACTATTACTTGAAATATTTTGGATACTGTGGTATTTCCATATACAATGTTAGGAGAATATATTATTTCTTTTAAATAAACTAGTTTACAACGGCCAATCTTAGATATAGTCAAAGTCAAAATATTCTTTATTCAATTAGGCCCAGCAACGAGCGCTTTTGAATCGTTAAACTAAATAGCGAATGAGAAACAAAACTAATTCCGGTTTTAACCCTACACCACTGCCTGAGAAGAATCCGGCAAGAAACTCAGCGGTACTTTTTTTTCAAATAATAGTTTTGTAACATCTTACAGCTAACATGCATTAATTAAAAACGAAACATAGGTAAATTTGATTTAATATAAATACAGATATAGTACATTAACTTGAGATGAAGTCTCTAATAGTCAGAATAATTATATAAATGTAATGAATTTTGAGAAATATATAATGTAAAGATATATGTAAAAGGGCATAGAATTGTTTTTAGTTAAACGTTAAAACTTGCATTTTTATACTGCTAGAGATGTTAGGGTCTCTAGTTGCCAGAGTAAAAAAACAAACGGATACATTTCACTAGATGTTTCAGAGATGTATTAGGTCCCCATGCGTCATAATATTAAATAATCATAAATAAACAAACATGAAGCGAATTCAATTTCTCATGTCAATCACAGCAGGAAAATTGTTTGAATTTAGGCCATGAGTGAGCTTGATTAGACCGGTCTCCGCAAACAGCACCCGTTCACGAGTATGACGCGTATCTCAGCCATCGCCTTCTTCAACCTTCTTTTGGGAAAGTGGCGACCCGATCAACGACGCCACCGTAAGCAGAGACCTTAAAGCGAGCATGACTGTACAAGCTATCAGGCAGACATTATAATTTTCCTAACTAGTGCGCAAAAACGAACTTTGCGCACGCTTCGCGCGCGGTAATTTCTCTTTTTGACGCACTTGTTATGAAAAAAATCGTCCCTTACACGTGCAAAAACTTTTTTTTAACAGGGTGTTTGTCGCCCTCGTTTCACTCGGGCTCCAACTTTCACCCTCGCCGAAAAAAGTTTTTCACCACACTGCTCGTAAACACGCTGTTTGTCCTTCAATTTCAGAGCGCAAAACTGTGTTTTAATCTCTAGAGGTTAAAGTAATTTTTTTTTTTAATCTTCTGGGTAGACTAAAGCAATAACTTATACGGCCTGAGAGTGCAATAAGCTTTTTGACGTTTCAACTAGACAGTACGTTCGAAAACTCAAAAGTTTCAAACAGATTCATACACATGAACCTTTCATAATATTATATTCAATATGCTAAAATCCAAATTAAATACCACATTTTGTTGTAAAAGGCTTTTAATTAAAAGTTCTAAAAATACGACAAATAAAAACAATAGGAAAATAAAAGTGTTGACACTATGCAAATTTCAGAACGCATCCGAATATTTTTTTCTTTTAAAATCTAAACGAGTTCGGTCTTTTGTTTTCTTTCACTCTTAATTTTCAAGTTTTCGGCTACTTGCGAGATGCAAAAGAGGGATAATTCCGAAAATCACAGAAAAATCGCCAATAACTACACGAGTCTCATTTTGGAATTATCCTGCATTTTTAAGCATTGCCACGTCAAGATAAATATTTGTGGTTATTGTTATTGTTTTATTATTTGTTGATTTGTTTATTTTTTGGAAGTTGAGGACTTGCAAATAAATACCTTCTAATTTGTTATGTTTGAGTTTTATTTCGCATGTTTCCTCGCTTTAGTGTGGTGAAAAATGTTGTGTTTCACTCGGCAGCAAAGCTTGTTTAACTCTCGTGCCTTAAAACCCTCGCATCGCTCAAGATTCCATTTTATGAACCACTCGCTGCGCTCGTGGTTCAAATTCTGGTATCTTTCGCTTGCTCGGGTTTCAATATTTCCACGAGAGTTAAACAATCACTTTGCTCCCTAGTAAAACAAATAACTATTCTCGCACTAGTTAGGAAATGTACTATTAAATACTATGAATTCTGACCATATTTTTATGGGCTGTCCCAGAAGTAAAGAGACAAGATTCGAATGAAAATATTTAATAAAAAAATCTTACAAAGCACTACTATTTACATTTAGTTAAATTCAGAATTTTATTTTATTTGCTACTTTATATTAGAATTGCTTGTGCAAAACCTCTGTAGCCAATTTTTCTAAGGTTGATTGCTACTCGTCTCATTACAGCTTTTCAAGACCTAGCTGCCACAATTTTAGCGAATTTAGTCCATCTATGCTTAAATCCAGTCAACGATTTGGGTTTTTCTGTTTCGTTTTTATATTCTCGTTTACATAAAGGTCAATAAGCTTCACCACCAGGAGCTTGGGGAACATTTGGGGCGTTGTTATGTTTTTGTATAAAATCTATACCTGCAGCCTCTAGATGTAGAGTGACTTCCGTGGCGTAGTGGCATGGCGCCATATCCGACCAGAATATAATTTCTTCCCTCTGGTAAGGCTTATCTATGAACGAACTTTATCGCATTATCATACATTCTCTCAAATAAATACGTGCGTACATAGAGCCTGTACAAATATATGGTTAAGACGTATTGCCATTTTGGTCTATGGCTTGCCAAACGAGATATTTATTGAAAAATTTGACCTTTGCTACAATTTTTTGCTAATAATCTACGGCGTCCCGTCGAGTCGCATGGTGGTATTGCTTCCCAGGAATATACGTTGGGTCCACGGTCACGTTAGTCTCATCATCAATTATGAGAACTTTTTTCAGTGTTTTTTCATACACTCTTCGGCATCCTCTTTTAGCTCGCACTTTCTGGTCCTTAAAGTACTTAGGAGCTGACAGTTTTGCAAATGCTTTAAGCTTTAGGTTGCATGTTTTAATACGAGCTATACTTGACTTCGATATTTTCGATTTATCCGCAGCAGCTCTAACAGACATCGAAGGATTCCGTTCATACACTTTTTTTACTTTATTTATGTTCATAGCTACGGAAATAGTTTTTTTTTCCCGGAATCTTCTTGAAAATATATTCATGCAATTCTTCAAAACGCTTTGTAATACGATACAAAGTAGTTCTCCTTACTCCCTTTGAACAAAAATTACATATCATGTCAGTTTTTCCATGACATTCATAATTCTGAACAACTCTCTAGCAAATACTTCGTGATCAACTCTTTTCATTATTAAAATTTCAATAATACAATCGTATTTCCCGCTAAATTTTCAAGATTTGAGGCAAACGGTGGCTATGACAGTTATTTTTCTTAAAAAAATGAAAATATTTTTAAATAGTTCGAAATTTGAAATTTGTCTCTTTACTTCTGGGACACCCTTTAGTTTCGTGAGAATTAATATTCGTACAATACATACTTACATACTTTCACGTTACACTTATTAACTAAAAACTGTAAGTAACTATTTTTTATTTATTTATTTATTTATTTAGACTTTATTGCACAAAAGAACAGCTTAATGTACAAAAGGCGAACTTAATGCTATGAGGCATTCTCTACCAGTCAACCTTAAGGCAAAGCAGAAAAGATTGTAGGCGGTGCATTTGGAAACACGTAGTAAGCTATTAATACCTACATACCTATGACATACATACATAAATATATACATACAATATTAATATATATACCTACACATAAATACATATTATATGCATATAATATACGACTTGTCAGACAGATACCTAATCATTCTTAGAGCTGCCAGAAAAGAAATCACGCACAGATTTTTTAAAAGCATACTTGCTCGGTGCTTTCCTAATATTAAAAGGTAAACCGTTCCAAAGGCGGGCCACCTGAATGGCAAATGAGTTGGACATAAAGCCCGTACGATGAACTGGGATAGAAAGAGAGAGGTTGCCGGTTGAGCGAAGCTCACGGTCACGAGAGACACCATAAAAATGAAAGAAAGATTTAAGATATTCAGGGGCATTTGGGTCATTGATAATGGAGTAAAGGGTGCAGAGCATGCGAGTATTACGCCTGTGACGAATAGGGGGCCAGCAGAGCTGTGTGCGAAATGAGGACACATGATCATATTTCCGAAGACAGAAGATGAAGCGGATACAGTTATTAAGGAGACGTTCCAATTTGTTGAGTAGTTCTACATTTAAGTCTGGATAACACACGTCACCGTAGTCGATAATGGGCAAAATCAAGGTGTTTACCAACAATGTTTTGGTTTTAACCGGCAAGAAGTGTCTAAGTTTGTTAAGCGCATGCAAAGCTCCAGTAACCTTCCGGCTGATCTCGGCAACTTGCGGCCTCCAGCTCAGAGTGGAATCCAAGTGCACACCCAAGTCCTTAACTCTAGAACTAAATGGAATGGGGGGTGCCATTGAACTGCACGGGCTTAATCGAAATAAGATCTAACTTGGCAAGCTGCCGAGAGCTGCCAACGACAATAGCCTGACACTTGGCGGGATTTACAAACAGGCCGAATTTTTCTGACCATTTCTGAATATGTAAGAGGTCCTTATTTAACTCTTCTATGATATCTAACACATCAGTTACTTTACATTGGCCGTAAAGCTGTAAATCATCGGCGTACAGATGGTATGCACAGCGAAACTCCGAAGTTAAGAAATTAATAAAAATGGAAAAGAGAAGCGGAGAGAGAATACCTCCTTGGGGTACGCCAGTTGCTAGGTCACACCAATCCGAAAGAGACTGGCCAACTCGGACTGCTTGCTTCCGGCCCCCAAGGTAAGCAGAGAACCATTCAAGAGCTGAAGAGGATATGTTTATGCGTTGCAAAAGAGCAAGGAGGATGTCATGGTCAACAGTATTGAAGGCGTTGGAGAAATCAATTAAAACAAGTACTGTGACCAATTGATCCTCCATGCCGCGTCTAATATCTTCAGTCACTTTTATTAATGCAGTACAAGTACTATGGCTAGGCCGAAAACCAGACTGAAACGCGCTCAACAATTTATTGGAGTGTATGAAGTTAGAGAGTTGTTTGTGGGCCACAGCTTCAGCGATCTTCGACAGGAATGGAAGAATTGAGATTGGTCTAAAATTAGATAGAATGGTTGGATTATTCGTTTTGGGAAGGGGAATCACAAATGCATTTCGCCAGAGCGCAGGGAATTCGCCATTTAACAAAGAAAAATTAATGATGTGAGTGATCACAGGAAGCGCGCAATCAAGAATTGAGGCTATCATGTGACGACTCACATCATCACATCCGACGGCTTTAGATCTGATGGCTCGAACAATATTTTTGACTTCCTTTATAGAGGTAGCATGAAAAGAAAAATAAACAGATGAAAAAGAGGGTAGGGATGAAATAAATGAGAGGGTTATCATTTTAATGTCGTTGGTAACGGAAGGAGCAGATGAAAAGTGTCTATTGAGCTCATCAAGAGAAAAGGGAGTGCCATCATATTCACTAGTTTGTTTTCCCAGACCCAGTGATTTAAGGAACTTCCAAACATCGGCCATAGAGGAAGAGGACACATTGTGGTGAATGTAACGGCGCTTCGCTGTACGCACCATCTGATTACATCGATTGCGGGCTTGCTTAAACAACATCCAGTTATCCTCAGTACGGTGGCGCTTATAAAGTCTGAAGGCCCGATCCCTTCTCCTCATGGCCATGCGAACGCCTTCGGTGATCCAAGGCGCCGGGGGACGCCTGACACGAACAGTACGTACTGGGGCGTGTTTATCGAAAATACCTAACACTGCGGCGTTAAAGAGCGACACCTTGACGTCAACCGAAGGAGCAGAAAACACCGGTTCCCAATCGATAGCTGCTGCATCCCTAGAAAAGGCACCGGAGTCCATCTTGGCAAAACTACGCATTTTTATGAGTGCAGGCTTATATTTCGGAGGCTTAATTTTGTAACACGCATAAATCAAGTCGTGATGAGAAAAACCAGGTGCTAAATGTTGTCCATGTTTCACGACAAGATTAGGGGAGGACACCAGAATGACGTCCAGCCAAGTGTCAGTAGTACCAGTGTGATGAGTTGGATCCAGAGGAAGGAGAGAGAAGTTTACTGACTGGATTAGATCTCTCAGTTTACGGCTGTAAGGCGAATCTTTACAAAGATTGGTATTGAGGTCACCCATTATTATGTGGTGTGTGTAATCCGTGCTCAGTGATTCAAGGACAAGTTCCAAGTCAGAAAAATAATCAATTGTTGGCGGGGAGTAAATTACACCAAGAACGGCCTTGACACCTTTGACATTTACCTCAAGAAAGATCCATTCTGCAGACTCAGAGTAGAGAGATTGCGTGGAGTGCAAGATTTTATACGGAATAGAGCTCCTAAGGTAAATGGCCACACCGCCGCCACCCTTTCCAGTACGGTCATTCCTTACCAAAACATATCCAGGCAGAGCATAAGACGTTGAGTCAAGCGATGGTTTTAACCAACTCTCGGATACCAGCACTGCGTGAATAAGATCAGTTTGGAAAGTATCAATAAGATCTGTGTAATGGGACGGTATGCTTTGGGCGTTGATGTGGCATACATTAAAGTGGCTAGTGTCGAATTCCCGAACAAAAATATGCTTTAAAGTGTGTGACGAATTTAAAGAATCAAGAGATAAAAAAGTCGAACTATCGTTGCTGGCAGAATAAAAAGTATCATCTTCAGACATGTACGTGAAATAATTATATATATAAATATAAATAAACTAAATTATATCAATTGGAATACAAAATAAAATATGTGTATATCAGCAAATAACAAACATTGACGGCACAGAATAATCAATGCAATCCTGCTAATCCTGCCGGTTTGCCAGTGAGAGATTACAAAATAAAAATAGAAAAAAAAAACAGAAAATATAGCTCAAATAACGAATTTACAGAAAGAAGTGGAATATAAATCAAGCAGCTAAAACAAGACCTCAAACGGTTTACAAGCAATGACAATGATAACTCACAACTGTCATCAATGACAGCTGACAGTTTGACGCTGAGCAAACATGGTGTTATTACAATATAATTTTGTAAAAGCGGACAAGAGGGTAAAAGACAAATTAACTAAATTATTAAGAAGTTTAAAAAAAATATGAAACACCAAATAAACTATGATAATGTGAGTCATCACGGCACAAACACTTAATAATGCGACACTGGTTTGACGCCACGGCGAGTTCGCACGGGCTGGCCGCAGTTGTCCGCCGCACTCACCTCAACGGCCGCAGGCTCAGGTGTAGACTCTGACAGCGGCCGGCGTTCGTCCTGTGAAGCCCTCAGCCGAATGATGTCATCCTCGGATTCAATGCGCTCTCTCTTGCCATTGCCCAACCTAACAAGAATGTTACCATCAAGGCACCAGCAGCTTCTCATGCCGAATATCTTGCGGGCCTCAGTAAACAGGGCCTGACGCTGCGGTGTGAGGAATTCGGCAAGTGAAAAAGGAGTCCCCTTGAATGCTGTCTTCTTCTTCCATACTGAGGATTTTAATGCTAAGTCAGCAAAACGCACCAAAATGGGCCTGCAGCGACCCACAGATGGCTTCCCAAGTCTATGACAAGCTCTAAACGATGATGAAGACACATCAGGGATATTGAGATGCAGACTGACAACACCACAAATTCGGTCACATACATTCTCAGCAGCTTCTTCCGGCACACCATGAAACAAAAGAAACTTCCGCCTGTGCCTCATCTCCATTATTTCCTGGGCCTTGCTGAGTGCATAGATATGCTCACCCATAACTTTGAGCAAAGCCAATGTCTGCTCCCTGAAGACGGAAAGTTCCTCGCCAACACTAGCAATGGTAACCTTTGCTGCCGGGGAACTATTCAGCCTCTGCTCAAACTCTGAAAGCATCCTGCGGACACTGCTCTCCAGGCTCTTCTGTGACTCAACAATCTGCATAAAGTTGGACATGGTGCTTGTTTCTTGAAAATTTTGAGGTTATCTTAAGTGTCAAATCACCAGCAGGATTAAACAGTTAAATTAACTATGATCTAATTCATCTGAAGTACTGCTAACAATTATTAAATGACAATTATAGATGAATAAACTTTTGAAAGTTAATTTCTTGCAAACAGTAAGTATTTTCTAATTTAATAAATAAATTAAGCAAAAGAGATGTGTTACTGTTTTTATATCTACCGCCCAAAAAAACTATGAAACTCTTGTAAGCAAGTAACAATGCGGTAGATCTTTCATTGTTCATTTCTATGTATAAATTGCAAAGCTGAATATGAACAGTAGGTATGTAAAACATTGCACGAAGTTATATGGTTATATATCCTACCTAACTACCAAAATAAAGTACGCTACACAAGTGCGTAGCCAATTTATAAAAGATTAATTCATTCATAAATTGGGTACGCATTTATCCAGCCAACAGTACATCCTCGCTCATACACAAAACGTGACTTATTCATTTGTAGAATTCCATCAGAGTAACCTCAGGAACGCTGACTACCATTTGGAATGTCGGCTTTTATTTATGTTTACTCAATTATGCGACATAGACGGGTCGTACTCCAAAATATAAATGCAATTCCTTACATAACGGTTGAAAAACAGCTATGAAAGGGATTATAATCGTAACCCATAACAACTGATTCAAAACAAGTATGAAACAACTTTTATGTAAGAACTTCGACTGTTATGAGCGCGGGGCTTGGCATTAAATGCATTAAGTATATTTTAAGAACTTACACTCAACACAAATCAAACAAGTTTAAATTTAAAATAGTCTTCGCTTCTGTTAGACACTGTTAGTAAATGTAATAAATACAGATCGTTTTTCTTATTTCTTTTTTTGCAGTGTAACAAAAGTGTACCTTATGTATGGCATTAAGTCCAACTTCTGTGTAGTGTACAGAAGTTGGACTTAATGCCATACACAAGGTATGCTCTATCAGTCAACTTACAGATCAATACATATACAAAATCATTACTAAAACTAATAATTAAGGCAGTTTCCACTTTTGTATCTCTTATGTAACAGGAACATGTTAAATAAGCTTAAATATGTAATACCTTAACAGTGATTCAAAAACATTTCGCAACACGTTTTAGTAGGTACATAATTTAGCGTGGAGTCAAGTTTAGTAACCTGAAATAGCTTGGAGTGAGTAGTGAATTTCGAGCACATATTGTCTTTTAAGTCGGACTGTGCCTCTCAAGTCGCGTGCAATTGTCTTGAATAGTTCAGTCAGACCTAAGTAAATGTGATTTGATTCTTGGAACCTGATTATGAAACTTGAGTTCGGTCCCTATGTCTAAGGTTCCGTAGCCCAAATTGTATTCTATAGGTCTGTGTATGGCCAGTTACAAAGTTATGTATCCACTTTTTCACCATACTGTGGTGAAAAAGTGGAAGTGGATACATGACTTTGTAACTGACTGTAGTACATATACCAACAAATTATAATAACTATATTAGACTTACAAGGATTCAAAAATTAACCCTTTACGCTTGAGGGTTCCGGACCATTACACTTTATTTTTTAAAGACGTGCGCCTAACCTATTTTATGTTTGTCCGATTTATATTTTCTTTCAGTCAAATAATTGTTTCTTGACAAATTTTGGATATAGCCGTGTGGTGACGGCAGTAAGAATACATTTTCCACCACCCCAACTCCTCCTGCGGGTGTCGTAAGAGACGAGTAAGGGATTGAAGTGTCACTGACCATTATTTGATAAAAGATTGATGATGGGCAGCAACGTCATCATAGTAGACACATTACTGCGATCGCCCATCCGCTTGCCCAGCGTGGCGATTATGGGCAATTTACCTCCTAATGCGTATAGATAGCATAGTTAATAGGAGAGGCCTACGTCCTGCAGTGGACTATCATAGGCTGATGCATGTTTGGATGTAAGTAAGAATTAAATTAGTTCTAGGCGACGATAGATTTAAAAAAAGTAGTTAGATTTAATCTATATACCTATTTAAATTATACAGTTTTGAAAATAAATATTGTAATAAAATCTGTATTATTAATATTTTTTATAAGTACCCTTTATACTCGTAAGTAGGTACGTTACTTAATATTTCAAGACTACAAATAAGCTAAACTTGAAAACAAAGTGAAAGCGAAACAAAGCATTTGTTTCTTCAATGATACAAGCGCGGAGTTCGTCATTCAATAAATAATGAGAACATTTAGCCTGCAGCGTGACATTGGGAGAATTAACATAGCCACGCCCTACTGTAGAGAAACAATAACTATTAATTACGATAATAAAGCAATAGAGAGTGATGATAAAGCAATATGTTCGTGGCTGTAAGTGATTAATGCTACAATAAACAGAAAACTTTGTCGACCTCTCCAAAACTCCAAACAATAAACCCGCGACTTCATAACGAGAAAGAAAGTCACGCTACATGGTCAGATCGGCTGAAAAGTATGAAACAAGCTACTTGTAACATAGCTAACGGATGAAATAACACCGTGTATACTTTATGAGTTAAAACAAAGTTTGCCTTAATTTTGACTGCTTAATTAACAGAATTGCTAATGGCGTAGTCAACATTGTACAAACTAACGTTATAAATTACTTAGAACGGAACACGATTTCGGAATTGGTTGTGTGTCGATTTAGAACAGAACTACATTCAACGTAGCTTACTCGAACATTGTGCAGCGAGTGTGTGCATTTGCTGCAGCTGTGTAGCGTCCTCGGGGACAGTGGGACCAATTCAATTTATATATGCGCATCTTCACTTTGTGATCGTTTAGCGAAACTTTTCGTTTTTTAACAATGGTCTTTTAGCGACCTACAGATTATTTGTATAAGTCGCGGTGCATATTTTAATGTCCAGGCGACATTTTTTTATATGTAGTAGTGCAGTGGTGCAGTATAAAAAAAACTGTCTATATTCCGCTTGGAAATTGTTTCAAACCATCGTAGTAGTGTGTTCTATGTTCGATTTCGAAGACATAGCTCAAGCGCGGTGACGGCGGTGACCGCTATAGAAAATGCTAATATTAGTAGTGATTATGTATATATATTCTTTATTGTACACAAAACACAGGTAAAAAAAAAAGGCAAAAAAAGTAGACACTACAAAGCCGAACTTATCCCTGTAAGGGACCTCTTCCAGTTAACCTTTGAGCAAATTAGTTGTCTAAAGGAAGCAAAAGATAGACAAACATACTGTGTACAATGGATGAATAGATTATCAATTATGAAGTTAAAGTAATTTCTAATACCTATTTTACTGAAAGGCGCAGTTCTATACAGTGCACCTAAGAAAAATATAATAAATTACTAATACGTATCAAAATTTTTAACTCATCATAATAAAATAAGTAACTAACTCGCCTGTAGCGATAAATAAAAGTGTGTAGGTACACATGAATGTTTATGTATTGTAAAATATAGAACGTTGCACATATACGCTATAACGATTTAGTTACACGTAAACACCGAACACCACACACCATACTTGCCAAAAATCGTCCTGCCATTTATTCACAATGGAACGTATTTGGCCGGACGAGTGCGCGCAATGCAGCGTGCTCTAAACAATAGTTCACAGTCCGATCGCCGCGACTGATTCAATCAGGGCGACGAAAACCGCTGCAAACCCACCTCGTATGCTTCAGTTAACTCTAACAACATTATTATGCTTGCGTTTCAGTTGCGTTTGAGCCGAGAACAAAGTTCCTTGGTCCTAAATAAGAATGAGTTTTTCGATAAGTAATAGGCGCTATTATAGTACGCCAGTAGAATGTATTCTGATGTAGTTATGGTAAAATTGTAAACACCCGTCAGTCTAAAATATTCCGATAACACAGTATTTGGAAATCGGTTGTTGAAATGACAGAAACAGACATTGTGGCGTTAACTGAAGTACCTGTGCTGTAAATTATTGCCATATAAGTAGCACATTATCTATGGCTTATAAGCATTAGTCAAGCTATATTCAACGTAGTTTTCACGTTTTAGATACAACGGTTTAATTATATTTATAGTTATTATATCTCCCAAAAGTTATATTTAAGTTTAGATAACTAGGTACATTTTGAATAAAGGTGAAATACCAAATACGCTTACGTTTGAAATACCAAATAGATGTACGAAATTATACTTAAAGCTGGCAACATATAATTATTATAATTTGTGTTGTTTTGTCACGGATATTATGTGTTCCTGATTTAGAGACAAAGTTACATTGAAGAGATTTAGTAACATAGTTACATTGAAAATCAAATCGTACGACAGATCCTGAAATTTCACTTTCAATGTTACTATGACGAGCTCCTACTGTGGGTCAGGATTCAATTTTGTCGATAATATTTATATATAAAAGTACGTATATCGTCGCCTAGCACCCATTATCTCCCTTCATTGGTTATATCGCAAGCGTTCCATCCGCTACGCATATCATTAATTCATTACCTAGAAACAGTTAGCGCACGGAACCAGAGCCGAGTCGCTAGATGCGAATTTGAATAGGGAAGCTAAAACAACTATCTGACAGTAGCGCTGCGAACACTTTCGGGCCTGGGTGTGGGCACTTTATTAAAATATTCAGGATGCGATTGAACGGCGCCGGGCGGTAGTCTAACTCATTACGGGGAAATGAAGTCGGCACCGCGCAAATGATGCGATGCCCGCGCGGTTATCCCGATGAGCAGCTAAATGCGCGACACGCACGCACCCGGCATCCGACCGGCCCGCGGCCGCTATGAAATTTGACCTCGTTCATAATTGCGCGGGTACAAACTCGCAGTTTACCCTCCCTTCAGTACGTTTTGCTGATACGTTAAATACATACTAAGAGGATTTTAGGCGTACGTATTTGATTGTTTGGAAGGAAACTGACGAGGTTCTCTGATTGTTTCATACATCTTATTAAATAATAAACCATACTAAATTATGTATTCTTCTTTATCATTTTAGAATAATGTGAAATATACGACTATTATTTAAAAAAACTAACCTATGTACCTATTGCAGATTTGGATATGAGTCTATATAATATATTCAGATTCAAACCACATCTCACTAATTGGTCATTATATTTGTGTTTTAAAGTAATGCGACTAATTGCAAGGCGATCATGCGTTCCTGGAACTTTAGGTAGGTACTTACTGAGATATTATTCAGTAGTTTGACATTCGAATTAAAATTGTGAGTTCGACGTAAACTAATAGCCGAAAGAATTTGATATCATTCTTGGGAATTGATGAGTGATTGTTCAATCGCAAAACATATCCAAACAAAAAGGATTCCCTGTCGCTGAGGCACTTCATAGGCACTTTTAAATAAATAAATACCCGACATAAATGTAAACCGCGTGAATCCTTGCATTGTATAATTAATACATTATGTTAAACAATTATTGGGTCATTACATTACAAGGTTGACATTAAATTGACGCTTTTGGTCATAGACTTTAGTTGATCCCTAATTTTATTATCTAAAGAGAAACTTGGATACATTATTTGTTTTCAATAGTGCACTGTGTAAAAAAGGTTATTTGAGTTATTTCGCACGAATAATAGTTTTATTCCCTTAAGTAATGTTCAAAAATAAGCTTTGAAAACAACTCTTGCGATATATAATATATGCTGCCGGTTCATATGTTAGAAATAGGTGTAAATGTATGGATGGTATTACCTTGTTTTCTGAAATAAAGATATACAAAACACGCCTTAGAAGTGCCTAATATTACCGGTAAAATTTGGTTTAATTCGATTTTGACATCCAAAAAATATACACAAAATTCATTGTATGGAAAATAGACTTATCACAAAATTCTCCATACAAAACGCCAATTTTATAGGTAAACACCCAATATATGAACGTTCTATTTGAAAAGACTTTCTCATAACAAATGAGACGCAATGCGTTAAATACGTAATTATATGAACCGAATTTTCTCCCTTTTTACACCCTCGACATCACCCGAGGCGCTACACGAAATATCTTATCGATGCGCCAATACCGTCGCGTATCGCATGCATGCCTATATGTATGCAACAGCTACATGACTTACCGCAGAAATGTTTTCCTGGAAGCTTATTGGGAGTAGGTATGTTCAAAATACATCACACGTGGACTACAATTTCTCTTGCATCGTTCGGACTTTGTCCATGCCGTTAAGGGATTTTTCTACTCCCGTATTTTTATTTGTCATTTACAGGGTCGTGAACACACATTTAGCCCCTACTTTACAGATGTCAAGATAAGTCTATATTGTCTATTCCCTATAAACGCATTCGGGCATACACGCAGTGCGTTTTTGAATATTGTGTAAATTATATGCAAAACTTTTATTTGATAGTGCATATTGAATATAAATGTATACTTAGTTGAACTTCTTGAGGGACTAGGTATTTATTTAAATTATTAAGTCAAATTTTAACAAATCCGTGCATCTTCGCGACTGGAACGAAATGTGTTGGGCGATCGGAAACACGAGCGCATACCTATTATCTTTTTGTGGATGAGGGTTAAGAGATTCATGAGCATCCCGTTTTACAAAACAAATGAGAATTGCCTATAACCCCACTCAATTTTGAAGCAGCGCTATTATAGTAAAAGTCTTCTTCCTTATGATAAGTATTAGGCATGTTATAGCAGAAATAAATCAGTTGAACTCCGTTATTCCGAATCTGATTATTTCCCATTATTCGAAGAAGGACGTCCGGCTGCCTTCCGCCGGAACGTCCAGCCCGTGTTACTAAACAATAACTATTTTGTTGTAGTTCATTCGATTATTGCAATTCATAATATGGAAACCCTGAAAACAATTATTTAATTCAGGCCTCGCTTAGGTTTACCTACTGCTAAGAAATTGTGTAATATCAATATTGTTTTATTGAACGTAAAGACCGGCCAAGTGCGAGTCGGGCTCGCGCGCGAAGAGTTCCCACCCATTATCTATTTACATTTCAACAAATATGGTTTAATCAACCAATCTCACAAATTAACATATCATTAAATCAAACCAAAAATCGTTGAAAGAGTTTATGCATGCCTAACATTTTTTTTATTTTATTTTATACCACGTAATTTAAAAAATAGAGGGCCTGCAACCATATACATATAACATGGGACGTCTAACGCCGGCTCAAAAAAGCCCCCAAACAATTGTTCAATTTGTGCCAAGATGGGCAGGACACAATTAAAATAAATAAATAATAATAAATAAATAAATAAATAAATATTTTAGGACATCTTTTACACAAATCGACCTAGTCCCACGGTAAGCTCAATTAAGGCTTGTGATGTGGGTACCAGGCGACGATATATATAATAGATATATACATATAGATAGGTACTTAAATACATAGACAGCCATGACCAAGGAACAAATATTTGTGATAAATAAATACACAAATAATGCCCTCGCCGGGATTCGAACCCGGAACCTCCAGCTTCGTAGGCAGGGTCACTACCAACTAGGCTGCGGAAGCGCTTAGCAATTAGCGCTTTTCTTAACACCACGCATAGGTATTATTTCGGCGCAACATCTTTGACAAATGTTTATAGAATATAAGCCAATCAAAACTTTGATGGACCAATCATAACTATTTTTAAATGGTGGTTTAATTTTTTATAGGTTGTTAATGAAATTCATTACCATAATGCTTTGAAGAGGGGGTGATATTTATCAACTAAAATTCAGGACTGTTTTTGTAAGGCAATTTAGTATGGCGTGCGGCTTCCATGTTTTATTTGTTCGTAGGAGGAGGCACACTTTTTAAGACTTTGAGAGCTGATATTATCTCCAAAACGGTTGGCTTAAATAAAAATGTGTTTTATAACCGTTTACATTATTTTCAAAGACCTTTATATAGATAGCCCACACGCTTATGTACATCGAAAAAAAAATGTCTACCCCTCAGTTACATGTATGGAGGGCCCCAACCCTAATATTTCATCATAATTATGTAGTGGTTTATACTACACATAATATATCCTTACAAAGAGCGTAGCCGTACGTGTTTGCATAGAGAATCAGCCCTTTTACCAAATGTTAACTGTATTTTTTTTTTTGAAGAGCTCTCATGACAAATATTATTTACTGTAAGTTTAAGCTTTCTAGCTTTGTTATTTTCTGAGATATGATTTTTTTTTTAATTTTCGTAATATCCATTTTTTTTTCAACAATGGCTTATGCGATTCACTTGAACTTTTGGGACAATAATAAACATGTAATGGCTCACATATTCTAGAAATAATATTTAATAGTGCCAAAAAAAATCTTAGCGAAAAGTGGGTAACAAAACTACAGTGTTTTTTTTTCTCGCTTTTTAGAAAAGTGACACCTACAGTTCTTTGTCATGTGATTGCTTATATGTATAAAGGCCTGCAACATATATTTATTTCAAAATAATCCAGTTGGTACTTCGTACTAGAAAATGGAAAAATAAAGGATACTATCCATACCGCAAACGAGATACACAGTAAATAGGTGAAGGACAGATAATTCAGTCGCAAACCTATTTATTATTAACAATGTTGGTACTGTAAGATGTCAATGTTAATGTCAATTAGCTGTTATGAAAGCATTTATTTTTCCATTTTCTAGTACGAAGTACCAACTGGATTATTTGAAATAAATATATGTTGCAGGCCTTTATATAAGCAATCACATGACAAATAACTGTAAATGTCGCTTTTCTAAAAAGCGAGAAAAAAAAATACTGAGGTTTTGTTACCCACTTTTCGCTAAGATTTTTTTTGGCACTATTAAATATTATTTCTAGAATATGTGAGCCATTACATGTTTATTATTGTCCCAAAAGTTCAAGCCTATATAGCCTTCATAAGCCATGAAAAAAAATGGATAATACGAAAATTAAAAAAAAAATCATATCTCAGAAAATAACAAAGCTAGAAAGCTCAAACTTACAGTAAATAATATTTGTCATGAGAGCTCTTAAAAAAAACAGTTAACATTTGGTAAAAGGGCCGATTCTCTATGCAAACACGGCTACGCTCTTTCATTACAGTAGCATTTATAGTTTCCAAGTAAATCGGTTGGGACAGACGGACATGACGAATCTATAAGGGTTCCGTTTTTGCCATGTTCGCTACGGAACCCTAAAAATCTCCTGATTTTTTTTCAATAATCGATAACGAAAAGAAACGTATTGCATACGACCTGGCGTAATGTATCACTGTACTCCACACTGGCAGCATAACCTCTATTCGATGATTGACAACAATGATATATTTTGTCAAAATTTAAAATCTTAATAGTGACATGAATACAAAAGCGAATTAATTAAATAATAAGGTTTAAGACCTCACAGTTAGTACGTTTTAACTTTGTCCAGTGGTTTGAAGTTATGTACAAAGTAACATTTTATATTTTCCAAAGCGAATTGTTGAGATTAAGTTAAGTTAACAAGTGGACTCAAGGCTTTTTAATTAACAAGTTTTGATAAAACGGCAGGATAGATGAAGTAAGTAATTTAAAGTAAATATTTATAAATCGGCAACAAGAAGTTAACTATAACATGTAACATTTTACTTGAGCCTAATTGATACTAAAAAAAATATCGAATGTGTAATACGAATTCATCTAGACCGACATAATATGTAGGCACCCGAGTAATAATAATAACTTCGCAATCATTCCACTCACCTAAATACCGAGCGCTCACCACTTGCTGCGAGAAGCCGCAGCCATTTGCATTCGTTAAGCCCAGACCAAACACTGTTACCAATTCGCAATAACTTCCAGTAAACGACCCACCTAAACTTACCAATAATGAACAAAGCCATCTACCTCTAACGAACGGAAGTATAAACTTTACTTATAACTAACTTTGTCTTCTTATTAAATGTAGGTACAGAAATAGAACGGCCAGTTTCCGAGCTCGTGCTGTGAAATGCGTTCTTCATTTGCGGTGAAACAGACGATGTCTCATATAGCCGGTACGTGATGGGAATGGGCATGGCGTGGATGATTGGCCGCCCACGAGCCTCTCATTGTCCACTTCCAACTTACTACTTATGTCAAGACTTCTGTTTAGGTAGCTTACGTACCTAGTAACATAAAACAAAATTAAAGTTTTTATTTATTTCTTATAGTTAAATTTATCTACTCGTACTAATATACTGAAATCGCTTTGTAAGGTAAACAACCTTAATATAAGAAATGCATACTTCCCCATATTTTATCTGTCAACTAAATTGCATTTAGCTCGATGAGTCGCGTTTTTTCTGCAAGTAATCTCAGAAAAAAAGGGACTGAAGGAAATCTTGAGTGACACAGGTCGGACAGCCGCGGATACATTTGTCATTACACACTTTTCAGGCTACAGCCTACGTCATGTTAATGTCAGAGTGACAAAATCGAACAAGTAAATTTTTAATTCAGACACGTGATGTTAATTATGGAAAGTG
>JALPQI010006736.1:0-59353 GCA_025490895.1 Thaumatotibia leucotreta | reverse complement strand
GCCGCACTGCCGCCTTGCGAATAGGGTAAGTTCTCCAGTGAATGAACAAATCCAGTGAACGAACAAAATACAAGTTTTTTTCGTAAAATAACTTTTCTGTACATTTCTACTACGCGTTATATTTTTTCTCGGGTAGGAATATTATTTGACAAGTTCTGGTAGCACTCACATCAACTCATATGCATCAGTGTCCAAATGGCGATGATCTAAAGTGGGCACGTTGCGGCGGTTCGTTTTTTATATGGAGGTGTTATAAGGATTGAGGTAAGCTTACATTGTGTTTAATGTGTTATCGTGTGCGTTTCGTGCATCTTCCAGGTACAGTGCGTGTTTTTTTGAAACCGGAAGGTTATGATCATGCTATTAAAGTATAGTTTAATGTGATTTCGTTTCAAATAGTGGTTTTTAATCCAATGTTCTATAACTAGAACTCAAAATGGCTTAAAACCTAGTGATCGAACGGGGGAGTTCATTCACTGGAATTGCGTGATTTATTGTTTGTTCCATATCTGACGTTTTAGTAGTTGTAATAAGATTTGGTTTTCTATGAATTTAATAGAAATGTGCTGTCTAGCAAAGGGCCAGTGTTCGAACAATACTTGATGTATTAAAATTTAATGAACTACCGCAAACACAGTTAGTTCATTAATTGGATTGCAAAAACCAGTGAATGAACTAAATAATTCATTTTATATTTTGTCTGGTTTTAAGACATGGAAAGGTAAAAAAAACATATAAAGAATTCCAATATGACCAAGAATCTCTCGACAAACCTCTAAAAGCTGTTGCAACTAGTAAACTATCAAGTGCCAGTTTTAATATCTCAAAATCAACGCTATTTAAATCACCGAAATTGTCCAAATTCATGCCACTGAAGAAATAAACATTTAATAAACGGATATTTGGTTAATCAAAAGCATTTAAGCGCTATAATTGATATGCAGAATGAGCTCAGTTTACTTTTTAACGAAAGCGACATATAAGGTCACTCTTCAATGGTAACGGAAGAGTTAATTGAACCTTCCGAGAATACGCAGAAATGTGAAACTGTAATTGATGTCGTTTAATCATGTTTACAGTTATTATGTCTCGTTTCAGTTAAAATTCAATTATCGAATATTACTAGCACTACCAATTAAAAATAGAGTACTTTTTGCATTTTAATACATTATTTTTAAGGTAGTTCATTCATTGGTTTCATTTGTTCATTTACTAGAATTTCGTGTTCATTCACTGGTGATTTTCCATTTTATCCCCTACAGTCAGCTATAATTTAATACTGTGCAGCACTAATGCAAAATAAAATTGATTTTAGAAAACTACAATAGTGGTTTACTCTATAAGAACATTCATATTTAAACTTCATTACTGCTCCCAGCCACAAAAAAAAATTAAGTTGAAAATTTCCTTAAGTGTTCATTCAATGGAGCACTTACCAAAAATAAACCGAAATCAATGCAACACTACCATATATGGTCATTTGATTTGCCCTATCCTATCGGTGTCTTTAATATGTACTCTAGGCTATCAGTTATAATGCACACTTTTGTTTGAATTAGCGTTATTTGGTCGGCGAATTACAAAGCCTTTGACAAATGCCGCACTGCCGCCTTGCGAATAGTACTGAGGCCGTGTCACGGCAAGGGGGTGTCACTCCGCGATTCCGTCGCGCGGCTACAAGTACATGCAGAGCGCCCCGTCTCCGTGGTCTATTCAATGGTTGGCGCGCGCTGTCTCGGAACGCACGTTTAAATTTAATAAATTTACAACGCTGGCTCGTCACGTATCGCGAAATATATCGCTTGCAATGCAAATATTAGGATTATTTTATACAATACATGTGCATCTTAAATGAAAATGCCGAAAATATACTGCATAGCAGCATGTTGCAATAATAATAATAATGTTAATTATCATGACGCGTTTTTCGCACAGCCGATGCGTCAGAGAGATACTAAAAAGTAAGGAACATAATAATACACTTATTATTACCTACATTCGTAGTAAATTAAATTCTCAGAAACTCAAGTCAATTACAGACAAAACGGTTTATTTTCGGACAAATTTGTCAGTAAAAACGCGGCACATTTAAATAATGTAAAAAACTTCGTTCTCTCATACTTTTATTGAATTTCGCGCCTTTTGTCCTAACATATTATTTGGTTGTCCGACTTTATTCCCATAATATCAAATAGGTACACTGGTACATATACTAGAAAATGCCGTGTTACGTCTGCCTTACGATTGTGATTAAACCATTACTTATTTATGCTGCTTTTGTAATGAATGCGTAGGTACCTAACGTAATTCTTTATTTTTAAATGCATTAAGCAGATATATTAATTTCTGCACACCTCACATACTGTCTACAGATATTTTTAGAATGTTCGTGTCATTATCAGGATGGATATTCACCTAAAGCACAGTATACACCAGTAATTACTCTTCTAACAAATGAACG
The DNA here is from genome assembly GCA_025490895.1 of Thaumatotibia leucotreta. Taxonomy (NCBI): domain Eukaryota; kingdom Metazoa; phylum Arthropoda; class Insecta; order Lepidoptera; family Tortricidae; genus Thaumatotibia; species Thaumatotibia leucotreta. The sequence continues at coordinate 56,892 of JALPQI010006736.1, read as the reverse complement.
CCGCGCGGCCACGCACACAGGCGCACTACACGCACGCAGCGAGTACATGCAAATTGGGATAATTTGGGATAAGTCAGTTGGGGTCGGCCGGCCGCGCAGCGCGCTTTGTGTCGTATTGCGTTCGAGATAGAAAATTAAAAAAATGACATCAGTGCCGAACACATTACGGTATTGTAATGTTTTAATGATTCTGTGCATGAGACTAACGTATGCGGAGTGAAATTTGCACAAATTTTGAACAAGTAAAAACAAAATAAAAAAATTAAATTTAACAATGCTAAATTAATTTGTATACAATTGTTAATTAAATTGGATAGTTTTGTCGGGTTTGGCATCTTTCTTTAGAAATTATGGCCAATTGAGTAGAACAATGTCGCACAACTGCATGTATTTTCCACAAGACACATTTGCTAAGGCCAAAATCGACGATGATTCTGATTTTTTAGAAGAAGGCAAGATTTGAAACACTGTTTTATAAAAATCTCGCATTCTTTTCGTTTCCAATAAATGATATTAGAAACCCTAGTGTAATGTAACAATTTGGCTACAGCCACTTTTCAGAAAGAGCTCGAATAAAGTAAATTACGTTAACCCGAATCACAAAATCGAACAGGGAGCTCAGAAATACTTCTAAATATGACAACAAAATTGATGAAAAACATCCTCAAACCATGGGCATTACGAAACATAAACAAAGAGCAAGCCTATCAACACGGAAAATAAAAATAAACAACTTTGAAAATATGACTTCGCCATTTGATCAAAAAGTGTAAAAAACACTGCTTTTTCAGTAACGGATGTCACGGTGAACGACTTATAGCTAATTTCAATTAAATATTTTTAGCATAATAAGTAAGTATCAATAGACCAATTAACAAGAATATGAAATATAATGAGCAAAGGATTTTTATTTAAAAAGTTTTCCTACAGAAGATAAAATTAGAGGCAAGAAAAATGCTAACATTTGTTTTTTCGACATCAATGGATAAAGTATCATAAAACTAAAGTTATACACTTTGGATTCAAGTAGTTTTTATCTTGCATGAATACTTGTTAAAATCAATATTAAAAAACGTACATGTTCAAGAAAATAATAATGATATCATTTATTTAATATAATATTAAACTTTGTGCAGATTTCATTCCGCATACGTTAATCGATACCTAAGGTACATAATATTTAATATTATTTTTCATAATCATCAGTATTCAATACTGATGCAATGTCATGATGAGGTATTGTAGTACTCATAATTGTTGACAGTTATACCTATAGTACCTTTGTACCAAGTCGAATAATTAATTTTGTTCAACCCTGTGCAGTAGGTATCATTCGCGTCGCCACTGCCGGAGAGTGACTACTGGACTTGTCTTTATACTGTGCCTAAAGTTAGCGAAGTCGTGTTGCTATCTCACTCACACCTCAAACAATGCCGCCCGGGCACGCGCGGCCGAAGCACAAAGAAGGTGCCGACCGAGTTGAGATGAGACAAATATTTTTGAATCACGTGTATGAAATGCGTAGGTAAATTCTATAATCACGCATGAACTAAATTGTTGAATCAAGACGAATGCTATTAACGCCGTAGATATCATTGCAGTAATGTATTTGTCAGACGCCTCATTTTCCGTTCGTTATTTTATTAGTTTACAATAATTGACAACCCTGTTTTCGACGGCGTGCGGCTTATAAGCGACCTTTCCGTCACGCAATACGGCCCATTTTAGCTGCTCGCGTCGCCTCGGGCGTCGTTTTGTTTGGTAATAATAATTGTGTAGGTACATAAAAAGCCGGCATTTGTGAACATCAAAGCAGTGAAGCTCTGTACTTTATATATTCTGTGGTCACGGGCAGTTTAAATTTACAATAAATTGACCTCATAAGTAATGTACCACATTTACAAAGAAAATATTACATTCATTTAGCAACTTAGAAAAAATACTTAAATATATCCGATACTTCACACGTAGGTTTAAAAACATGCCAAGAGCATGTCGGGCCTTGCTCAGTGTAGGGTTCCGTATTTATTCAAAAACGGCTAGGCCTATTATGTTCCAAATAGTTTTGTTTTTTTTTTTTTGTAAAGGACACTTTATTTATTCTAGAGCGGCTATTTCTGAAAATACTGACTTTGTTTTGGGACCCTTATTTTTTTTCAAAGATCTATCCAATGATACCCACTGTATAAGATTACAGTAAATAAAAAAACATTCGCACTTTAAAAAATGTTTTTCTTGTTTATTTTATTCTACCACTCTGTCGGCGTTATTAACTTGCGGCATACGAGGTGGGGTATTACAGACCACAAAATCCCCAAATGCATGGAAACGTCATATTATCATATAGACATTTTTCACCTAGTATGTGTTAATATGTATGCGAAATGGCTGTCGAGTGCGGACAGACGGCCAGACAGGTGGACAGACGGACATGCAAAACTATAAGGATTCCTAGTTTACTACGGAACCCTAAGATGGTTCCAGTGGCATGGTACATGGTACCGATACCGGGGTGGTTATTCCGTGCGAGGATTTTGGCAAACAACGCATTTTGCGCACGCTGGGAATCCACGAACCTAAATTTTCTACAACAAAGGGTACTTACAAAATCGTACTCCTTGGTATATATAATAATAATAACGTGTCAAAATATCGGCGTATATGTATTATAATAATTGAAACTTAAGTTGCAAAAAAACGAATTCTTAAAGGTTTTTGTGATCTAAGAATCCGATAAATCTAACAAAGGTGGTATTTAAGGCCCTGTTTACGAGTTCAACTTATTCAACCAAACGGTAGAAAAAAAATAAAACGTATTTTTAACTGCCCGTGGCCCCAGATTATTCGAACGAAAACAGCGCGCGCGCAAGAGGGGCCCTTATGTTTGGAATTGGGTGCGACGATAATAGACCATATTCAGTTGGTGTAAAAGCTATAACAGCTTGCTGACATTTAATCAGCGCTTGAAGCGGTAACCCTTTCCAAGGGTTTTGTATCGGTAAGCGCTAACCTGAATTAATTCAAATGAAGCGGTTAATATCTGTTAACCGGTAAGCGAATTACAAGGTTACCAAAATGAAGGGGTTTTTGGAACCCAGCCTTAAAATACCCCGGGGTTTTGAACGGGTTAGGGTAAGCGGGTCCGGTCCCTGGTGTGATCATGGATTACAAGGTTTTTTCAAAATTAACTCTTAATTATGACCCCACAGAATTTTTTTAAGATTATCGGAGCAGCAATGTAGGTACGAACATTTGTTATTGTTGATATGGCAGTTATGTCATCTGCTTTTGAAATTAGCTGTCAACGAGTGTTTAACTCGCGTATGTTGCTCTACATTGCGCGCCGAATTATTTTGTATGGAAAATTTTGTTGCTCTTATTTTAAGTAAAAGTTATTTGAATGTACTTATTATGTCGTAAACTAATACCCATTAAGAGCTTCGCCCGTATTAGACTTACACCCTGTATAGGAACGAGGAAAGCGAGCATCAGTTTACTAATTTTAGAGTGAGGATCCACTGACGCGTAGTGGAGCGGAGTTGTGGGAGCTCGGCCAATGAGACCGCATCACAGTGTTTCGAATTCGAATTTAAATAATGCAATTGGTCAATTTGGCACATCTCTGCTCCGCGTCAGGTAGAGCCGCATCCTTATAACTAGTGTGTCGCATTTTGATCCAGGCCATCCAAAATTTTGTTGTAAATTATGATCATTTTACATTCAATTAAATTACAGTCGAAGACAAAATAAGGGGTATACAAAAACGTTCAAAAATATGTCCCAGAGCACTCTAATTCGGTGTAATAAGAACGTCGTAACATATTTTATGAACGGATTCTTTCGATACTTATTTTTGCACTTGACTGTACATGTGTTGTTAGGTACTTACAAATTACAAATAATCAATCAGTAATTTTTTACACTTAAAATGATAGTATAATTAAAATAAGTATGCAGTAACATTACCATTTCAAAAGTTAAGATACTGATTAAACAAATGGTACTGTAGAAGTGTGAAAGACCCATAAACTTGATGATCCTTATTCCTAATGGCTTGAGGACTATTAGACGCGCCCTCTTTCGTCACCTCCAGGCTTGCAAATTTCTCATATTTGCTATCTGGTTCAATGGTTATTTATACATATTGTGGGGTTCGATTTTTGGGAGTTAGGTACTATTTATTTTGTACATAATATTTATGCTGTACAAACATTTTTTTATTTAGATGCTCTCTATAATTTTGATCATTGATACCTTTCGCTGGACGATAATTAAAATACTGATTGACATTACTTTACTAGTTCCCAGAAACTGGTCCAATTATATGTTCTCGACCAGGATTTGTTATGACGATATTCATACTGGATTATTTATCAGAAATGAAAATTTAACACATACATTTTCTGCGTCTTAGAGAATTGAAAATTCGTTTTAAAAATTTCACGTGAAAAATACCTGAATAGGGAGGCGTGTAACAAATATGTCCCAAGGAAGGAATTCTTTGTGCACGCCGCGCGGTGCTGGCATCGCTTGAAATATTTATTTTTAATACGTAATTCTCTGCCCGCATAGCCTATAACATTGACAAACAAAACACTAAATACTGTAAATATGCGTTATATGACTGTGGTAAATAAATAACATACTTATTATTGTATTGGCGGTGCAATATATATAAAATCGGTATAAATTATCTCATTGCATATCTTTATGTATTTAGTAGGAGTTAGTAAATACATAATATGTACTAACAAACCTGGTGGGAATAGTAATAGGAGTATAATAGATACCTAGTATACATTTACATATATACAGGGTGGAAAATGATTTTGGGTCAGTGAGGGCAGCTACCAGATTCCGTGTAGCTACGCGAAAATGGTCTTAGAAGACCTTCCCGCGATTTTCAATTAAAGAAGATTAGCGTTTTCAGATTTTGGAAAAAGTAAATGGTCATTTTTGGCAATTTTTTTTTTTTGATGCCAATCGATCCTGTTTCTGTTCAGGATCAAAAGCTTGTATGGGACCAAACAAGTTTTTCGGCTAGAAAAGCCGCAAATCGGGATTTAAAATTCCCATACAAATTGTATGAAAATTAAAAAAAAAATTCACGCTTAATTTTTTATGCCAATCGATTCCATTCCTATCCAGTGACAATAGTTTCCTAGGGGCCAACTTACGGCAACGTAACTAAAAAAACAAAAATAAAAAAAAAACTGTTTTCATACATTGACTATGGGAAAAAAGTGAAAATTAATTACATTATCCGTGACGCTAATTAATGTTGCTAATGATTTCATACAGTATTATTATCATTTAGCATAGGACGACTAATTATCGTGACAGATAAAGTAATTAAGGTTTCACTTTTTTTCCATAGTAAATGTATGAAAACGGTTTTCTTGAAATTTTGGCTTTTTTGTACATTGCCATAAGTTGACCCGTAGGAAACTATTGGTACTGGATAGGAATGGAATCGATACGCATAAAAAAATAAGCGTGAAAAATTATTTTGTAATTTTCATACAATTTGTATGGGAATTTTAAATTTCGATTTGTGGCTATTCTAGCCGATAAAAATTTTTTGGTCCCATACAAGCTTTTGATCTTGAACAGAAACAGGATCGATTGAAATAAAAAAAAAATTGTCAAAAATTACCATTTCCTCGCACCCTGTATACTTTTTCCAAAATCTGAAAACGCTAATCTTCTTTAATTGAAAATCGCGGGAAGGTCTTCTAAGACCATTTTCGCGTAGCTACAAGGGATCTGGTAGCTGCTCTCACTGACCCAAAATCTTTTTCCACCCTGTATACTCCTATTAGTATTGGTACTACTACTATAGGTACAGGTAGGTAGGTAGGTATACTACTATAGGTATAACTAGATATCTATTATACTCCTATTAGTATTGCAGAAAAAATCGGATAACTTCTCCCTATTATAGTAAATGAGGTGGGCAGACAACAAGGTATTAAAACAGCTGGTTATTCAAGAAAATCAGGCAACGATTTATTGTACCTATCCATAACTACGTTGACGGCATCAGTAATGGACAAGGACCCAATGATAATGAAAGAAGCTAAGAGTTAGGCATGTTTTTTTTGCGACAGTCAATTTTCAACCGGAAGTTCTTACGATAATGATTGAAGTGTCCATCGTAGGTGCCTGTCAGCTAAAAAATCCCATCATTGGTTCCATCTCACTACATATAATTCACAGCATAAAGTGCTATAATAATTAGAAATCATCAGGCATGTATTGATTAGTAAAAATTTGGTTCCTTCCAACCGAACGAGTAACGTTATTTGACATAATTTGCCATATCAATAATAATATAAGCTTATAATTAATTTAATGTTATAAGACCTATGTATAACTATTTAATATAAATGTAACTAAAAAGAGACTGTGATCCTACAGACAAACTCTGAAGAGTTTTGTAGGACAATTACTAATTGTAAGACTGTAATCCATATGTACTAATAATAATAAATAAATAAAATAAAATCCATGACTTACGGCAAATAAGTAAAGTAAGTACGAGTACTCGTCAAAGTTTCCTTTATAAACTTGTACAATAGATCCTACGTTGTTTACAGCAATCGTTTGATACTTCAGTGCCTTCCAAAGCCTCAGCCTGGCCCACAGTATCCGGTAGACGTCGGTCAGCTGTGTCAGGTACTAGAAGGGTTAGGAGGCCCGCGATGAGTGACACGGCACCGAATATCACCGTTGGCAGACCACTCCAATACACCGTCTGAAAAAATCAACACATTATTCTTGGTCAGCTTAATCAAGGTTTGAGTTGTGGTTAGCAGGGATCGGAACCGGTTTTTTACAAAAACCTCTAAATGGCTAAATATTTTAAAATGTTTCACACTTTTTTTGTAGTTTTCAACATTTTATGTAATTATTAACATCGTATTTTTGAATTACTCCATTAACAAAAAAAATATATATATACCGAAGAACCAAAAAGAACGGAATTCGAACCGTTCTTTTGTATGGAGAAAAAACCGTTAACCGATCCCTGGTGGTTAGTCATGGGACATATATTATATGATAGATAGGCGCATAATAATATATATACCTAGATAAGGTGCAGGGGGGTAAGTACGAATGTCAGAAATGCTCAGGTAATTTCGCAAGGGGAATCTTGATACGATGATCTTTTATGTGACTTCATATCCCCTGCACCTTACTTAAATATAGCCCATACCAATCATAACTGAGAGAGGAACAAATAGAAATACTAGTGGCGAGTTAGTCATTGTTTTAATATTTTTATAACAAGTTTCTATTATAAGTATGATTTAAAACAGAGTTCTTGGAAATGCCATATTCACTGAGTAACTGGACACTGCTTATTCCGTGAAGATAGCATTTGCAACAATGCCGAAATCGAGAAACTAAATCATAAAATTGGCATATCAATATCATAATAATAATGTAAACGACCAGCTTAAAATCTTAAACTAGTTAAATGCTTGCTAGATTATACTACATATATCTTTCTTAAAAGCAGTACCTATACATACCAACAAAGGCATCTGTGGCGCTATTATAGAACCAATCCGGCCGATAGACGAGCACAGTGCATGCATCGAGTTCCTTGTGTGGGTGGGGAACAATTCCGACGTAAAAATGTAGACTGTATTGAAGGATACAGATGACATTAAGTTTCCTGCCATGTACGTTGAATTTACAAGCCAAAGAAGGTCTGAAAAGGAAATGCACATTGTACGTTGCAGTTTCATTTTGAAATCGAATGTATTGAGGAGCTGGAAATGTGAGGGTTTTAGTAAAAAACGGCCCAATTTGTCATTCACAATAAGTGCGGTATTGGCTTGTATCTGTATACGAATTAAATGTCTAAGCACCCTTATGGAATGCGACAAAATGGGGATGTGATAAATCGTTCACAAATAGATACATTTAAGCGTCCAATTATTAGGAAAATGCGAATAACTACTAAATGATATTTCTTCTTAAGATATTATTATTATGTAGTTATTATTTTTCAATGTAAGCATTTGGTATAACTTGTTCTTGGTATATTTAATTGCAGCTAGCTAATTCTGTAGCTTATTTTATGTTGAAATAATTTATATTAAGGTGTTTTTGAAATAGCAGCAGAGGAGTAATGGAAGTGCAAATATACAAAATGGAAACTTACTGTTGATTATGATTACTTACTTTTTGGTATAAATGGTTGAGCGGTACAAAATATAGCGCAAGCTACGAAGGATATTATCAAAGGATTTGTCCTGTTAAACTTGGTAAGGATGTATGCTCCCGAAATGAAGCTCAAGACATCCATAACAGAAGACATTGCGAAATTAACATATTTATTTCCTGGCAATGTCACTGAATTTAGAGACATCCCAAAGTTTACAAGAGTGCATGTGAACCACCAGACAATGCACACGAAAAATCGTTTCATTATGGACCTCGATTTAAAAGTGTCTTTTAATACTACTACGAAGCTGGTTTTATTTTCCTTTTCGCATAAAATCATGTTCAGATTGTCAGTTATCTCTATTTTATTTATCTTGGCAGCGTTGCGTATTATGTTCAGAGCTGCAGTTTTCCTCCCTTTGACCAAAAGCCATCTGGGACTTTCGTCTAGCAAGAAAATTAAAAATATAGAGAGTAGCCCGGGCATATAAATTATCCTCAATAAGGTCCGCCAGTAAGGGATGCGCCAAGCTATCAGAGGAAGCAGAAGACCTCCTATTCCGTAACCCATATTACAAATTGTTGTGTATGTAACTCGCGACTTTGTAGCCACCATTTCAAGAGCTGGAACAAGATTTTCGTATCTTCAGTGTTCATTTCAATACTCGCACACTAAATTTTATATTAAATTATTTAATCCATGGAGTAATATCTGACGTATCTATTCATCATTAAGAGGGTACCTTTGTATATCTCACCTAGCATGTACAGTGGCGAACACAAATCACCTATTGCCGCTTCCAATAACTCAATGGCTATGTAACTCCAATACGTCGACATAAAAGTCTTGGCAGTTCCCAAGACCGCACCAGCAACGCCCGTTATAATTGTTAAGGATTTTCTTCCAAATCTGAAAAATATAAAGTAAAAGTAAAGTCAAAGTCAAATCATTCTTTATTAAAATTGGAATGGCAACAAACTTTTTTAAATCGTCTAACACATAAAATTAAAACTACTTACGGTTACAACCCTACACAACTGACCCGAGAAGAACCGGTAAGGAACTTGGCGGGATATGCTTTTCCAAATAATCATGGATATATTTTTAGAAGGGTAATTAATTGCTGTGGTAGGTATAAGTACCTATAATGTTCACAGGCCTTCTATATCTGAAGGTTCTATTCTCTTGTACCCATACCCAATCTAACTTCTACAAATGCGATTCCAAGTTCTCAGTAAAACATTGAATCTATTATTTTGACATACCTGTCAGACAACGGTCCAACAATGAGTAATCCAACCATGTACCCGAAACTGTGCACGCTGCCGACGAAAGCTCGTTTCCAGTCTTGACATGCCAATTGGAACTAGAAAATTACATGAATCACTTAGAAATTACGGGTGCCAAAAGAAATGCTTATAATAGAGATCCTCTGAAAACCGTAATAGCATTGAGCATAGGTTAACCGTTTCAAATGTCAAATTCCTTGGATATTGGGTCATCAATATGCTTTTGACACAAAGAAATAATTGGTATTAAGATTGTATAGGGTGTGGGGTGTGAGTGTGACTACTTGTCTAGAAAAAACTGCATGTTATCAATAATATTCTTTGCACTTGACAAAATTTCCGAGCACCACATTATCATTACGTTGTAGTATATGCTTAATTTAGATTACCTCAGCCACAAAACTGTCGGGGTCATCATAAATCCATTCGGAACAAGAGGCCAGATCTCTGCACCACGCGACTGTATTATTGACAACATTACTGCTACTGTTCCTTGAATGAAGATATATTTCTTCCGACTCCAAAATATCGTTTGCACATCTAAATTAAACATTTTAACTGGTTTAAATATCTACTTCAATATTAATCAAATGGTTGTTATTTGACTTGCCTCTTACTCCTCTTTCACTTATATTCATGAACAAAAATTATCATGGGACAATAATATCATCTTAAATATCTGTTAAAATGCCGCAAATTAGCTTAAACAGCTCACTTTTGGCAATCTTATTTTACCGCTTTAGTGAGAATAATAGGTAAACTAAACATTATCAATAAAAATGATTTACAGTTAAAACAATACACCAAATAAAAAAAAATATGCACCTGTATCCAACTTCTCCGGTCACAAACACGTAATTATAAAAACACATCGACTCAAATACAGCTCCTAAGGTTAAGAATACACTTGCAACTGCATGGTAACGACCGTATATTTTAAACTTCTCTAAAACATCATCTAAGTCTACTTTTTCTGATAAAATTACTGTCATTATGATAAACGTATTTTCTTATTTTTATATATTCCCGTCCAGTATCATCAAGAACTGACATCAAACTACACACTTAGCATAAGAATGATGTTTTGTTAAGTGTTTTCTTGACTGTAATAATTGACACATTATCCATATTTCAACCGTATAATTTAAAATTATACTAGCAGTTGTCTACCAATATACGCCAATGAGGTGCTACTAATGGCATAATTCATTGTCATACATGTAAATGTCGTAATTAAATGGTTTTCAGCTATTACGTACAGGATATTTTAAGCTTGTGCAAATTTTATTCCAGGAAGTTATTGCTGAATTATTATTACGGCATACTCGTATAGCTGAGTAATTTAACGAAATATTTGTATCTATTACGGGTTGATTACAATCAACATAACCGGAACGGAACGACAAACGGAACCTAATCGCTTAAACTTGCGTTTAATACCTATTATTCTGACGTTTTGTTGTGTGTAGGCCTAGTAAAAATGTCGAGCATTTTTCTACTTAAAAAACGTGAAATACAATTTTAGTATAAACGAGTCTCATGAGAGTTTTATTATTAAAAAAAAACAAAATTAAATTGAAATTCAACGTATCTGTGATTGCAACAAAGTAGAAATGGCGCAACTAAGCAAGCACTTAGTACGTCTTGATACGACCGGCATTTATTTTCACTATCTCAACAAAATGTCAGATCCGTCTTTCTCTCTTCTGGCGGCAATATGTTTAACCTTATATAGAGCACCGTTCTCACAAACGACCGTCCTGTATCACTATTTTTTTATATTTTATTATTGTACAGAATTTTTAGTCTCGTTCAGGTTGTGTCTGAGTCCTGCCCGAGGGTTAAAAGGCGATTATTCATCAAGATTTTTGGCCTCCATTTTCTCAGCCTGCCCCACGGTGTCCGGTAGACTCCGGTCTGAAGTGTCCGGCACGAGTAGCGTCACGAGACCCGCGATCAGGGACACGACACCGAACATCAGGGTCGGCAGGCCGGACCAGTACGCCATCTGTGAAGATGTTGGGAAAACATTGCCAGTTCAAGTCAAAAATTAAAGATTCGGTGGGCTGATTTTTCAATCCCCAAATAAACCTATCCGCTAGATTAAATTATCACCATCCTTTTCTCAAATCATCAGCTAAAAAAAGACAGAGCTAACATTTATTTGGTAGGTACTGTTAAGTGTTAACTGAGGATTGAAAAATCATTATTTATTAGTATGAAATAAAACTATGGCAACGGATCGCGTATGTTAAATTACACCCTGATTTTATAAACATACGCAAACGCGAACGTTTTCTATTATTTTTATACGAGACATAATTTAAAAAACATTGAGGGGGAAAATCTAAGAAAAGATTATCTAAGGTGTACCATGAGATAATTATCTAGACGAAAAGTTCTATTTTTTTCCGGTTGATTCGTTTCGGTCCAAAGTCAACACTAAACAGGTAGGTATGCAAAATGATTTATTGCATATTTGATAGGTATTATTAGGTGTATCCAGAAACTTAAAACTAAAATTACCAATAACGGTGTTTGTGGAGCTAATATGGAGCCAATCCTGCCAGCTGCAGAGCACAACGCATGCATGGAATTTCTCGATTGCGTAGGAAATAGCTCCGAAGTAAATAAATAGATAAGGCAAAAGTTTGCACATGATAGCAGCAATCCCACCATATAATTAGTTATCTGGAGCCAAATATCTAAAAATAATGATTACATAATCAGTATTAATTTAAAATTATATACATTACGTAAGAAGGGACAAAATGAAGATACTAATGCTTACTTTTCGGTAAGAATGGTTGCCCAGCACATAAAAGAGCGCAGGACAAAAAGAGAAATAACAAGGATCCTTTTCTGTGATATTTCTTAGTTATGTATGCTGAGAAAAGAATGCCCAAACTTTTCATAGCACCAGAGAGTCCAAAATTAATATACTTATTGCCACTTAATGAAGTCGAATTAACGATTAATCCAAAATTTACAAAAGTAGCCGAACAAAACCATGTGGAACAAACGAAAAATCGCTTCAATAAAGATTTTGATTTAAACGTCTCTCTTATTACTTTTATAAAACTAGGCGATTTATCTTGTACATATGTAATAGTATCTAAATTTTCTTCCATGTTCATTTTATTTAGCTTGGCTGCTTTTTTTATCATATTTATTGCTTTATTCTTCTTTCCATTTGCTAGAAGCCATCTAGGGCTTTCATCCAGCAAGTAAATGTAGGATAGGGCGAGTAGTCCCGGCGCATACACGATCCTTAGCAGCGTTCGCCAGTATGGAACCATCCAGGCAATGAATGCAAATATTATACCACCGATACCAAGTCCCGTCATGAACGTAGTTGAATACTTGACTCGAGATTTAGCAGATACCAGTTCTATGGCTGTAACAAGAAAATGATTAATTGAAAATAAACGCCGCCTTTTAACAAAATGTTTTTAGTACATCAATCAAACATTCCTTAGCGAATTATGTCAAAATGTTTTTTGAGATGTGAAGTCTCGGTGGGAGGTTCGGAATTCAAAAATTTCAAGTAAAGTTACTGTTCATCATCATCATTTCAGCCATTTATCGTCCACTGCTGAGCATAGGCCTCTCTTCTAGTACGTCAGTCATCTCGGTCCTGAGCCAATCTAACCCAAAGTTACTGTTAGTTAATAAAATGTAATAAGTACAAAAGATATCATACCTAGCATATAGACTGGAGACATAGGATCACCTACAGCTGCTTCCAAAAACTCGAATGCCACGTAAAGCCAGTATGAGGTGACAAAACTTTTCAAACATCCCAAAGTTCCACCAGATACGATCGTTACTATTGCCAGAGTCTTTCTGCCAAATCTGAGGATTAACAGTATGTTATATTATACCCCAAAATTCTGATAAATTTTTTTAAATGTGAATGTTGTTAGAAGTATATGCGTAATTTCTTGAAACATTAGCTGTAATTACAGACCTGTCAGATGAAGGCCCAATCGTAAGTAGTCCAAACATGTAGCCTAGATTATGCATGCTACCAACTGTAGTTCGCTTCCAGTCTTGGCAGGCTAACTGGAACTAAAAAGGAAACCAAATCAAGATCTTCATTGATTCTTTCTAGTTTTTGATAATTTGAGCAACTTACTTCAGCTACAAAACTGTTCGGATTATCATAGACCCACTCCGGACATAACTCGGGATTTTTACACCATTCTAGAGTGGTATTTTGTGTATTACTAATGACACTTCCATTTATATTCTGTGGTTCCACTACGCACCTGAAAATTTTAACTACAACTGTAATAATTTTTCAACAAATCATCAGATACTCAAATAATTTGTCATTTATTTCTAACCATTTATAGGGCACCGTTATCAAAAACGACCACCTTGTTACAAAATCTTTTTGTATTTTTTTCTTGTACAGAATTTTTCGTACTATACAATGGCGTTGAGGCTTGAACCCACGATTTTTTAGCGTCTTTCCCGTTAAAGGGTTAATAATATCAATACATTATCTATGAGTATCTTTTGAAAACACTTACCTGTATCCTACTTTCTCGGTTACAATTATATGATTGCAATACCATGTAAATTCGAGCATGGCTGCCACAATTAGAAGTATCAGTGCTCCTCCATGGTAACGGTCGTACACTTTGAACTTGGCCAAAACATCGTCTAAATCCAACCTACCTAACAGGGGGTTCGACATCGCAAATTCATTAAAATTATCACTACTTCTAATGAACGCCTGCAACTCGCAACGTGTTACACGGAATGAACCTTCAGCTACAGTTTACAGTAGCAATCACAGAATTACGTATATTTGTTATAAGAGATAAGAGAACACTCGTTCCTTTTTATATATTATGTAATTTGTGTCAATATTTATAACAGTTCTTGTTCCAGTAGTTTCTGCTCCTGATCAGACTTTGTTTAAACATTTGAAATTTCCTACTTCTCTTTGCAATAATTTAAATTATTATTTATAGTCGTGTAATTAATTTTGATAGAGATTTTGATGTTGTATTAATCATTAATGTTCATTAAGTAAGTTGGCTGGTTTTAAATATTATCTAATTTTATTTGTCGTCTAGATTATATTGCCATATTTTAAAAACAATTTTTGTTTACCTGCCACAAGGCCCTGCGTTGGGGCTTTTTTATTTACATATTTATAGTTTTGAAAATTTGATGTTGAGAATGTATTTTATTAAATTGTCAATTTTTTCGGCTTCATTCCTTAAGTTTTGGTATCTGTGTCACATTTTTTTGATTAATTACCACGATTATCCTGATTTCGAAATACGATGTTATAGGTCGTAGTCGCCCAAGTACGTATTGAGTGTGGCCATACTTTTCCAAATACAAATCCATTCATGATTCCTTAATCCTTAATTTTCTAACAAATTTTGACTTATATTGTTTTTCATTTCAGGTAATAATCGGTTCAGCTAACGCCATACAACATACAACCGACACTTAAAAGAATAGCTCCAGTTATCAAAGTAAGTATCGAAAAAAGAAACGTGACCGTGAGTCATAATAAAATAAAATCGTTAAATATTAACTAACCCATAACTTTTTGTGATGCAAATTAGGATGTGCAAATATAAATTTTTATTTTATTATTATTATAATCACACCTTAGTTATTTTATTTTTAATTTTTGTATTGGATTGTGCCTAAGAAAAGAATCACCTGAGCAATTTTCTGATCTTTTAAAAGTACATGTAATAAATACAACTCTAGAACTTGTTATAGATCACTTTTTGTTGAAGATTTTGTTAGTTAGGGATCGTAATGGTTTGAATAATAGTGACTTCTCGTGACTTAGCTAGGAAGCTCAAAATGATTAATCGAGCGTCCGTCCATTTGATACTAAACCATGTATAACCTGGTTTGGTACTACAAGGCCGCTGCGCGGTTTGTTTGAGATCTGATCCGGCTCCTGTGGTCTAAGCCAGATACTGGCTATAAGCAAATTGTAGGATTGATTGAACAACGATCACGTGTTTCTTATTGATGTATTTAGGTCACGTTTAATCCCTTGTAACTTTGGATCGAGTTTTTTATTTGCAAAAAGCATACACATATTAAAAATACTCTTAGAAGTGACTTTATTTTTTTGGGCCAATCTTGGCTAGACATGTACAAAATGTACTTAGATCGTGGAAATAACATGAATTCTGCGAATATTTATAACATTTCAATTACATACAAGCCATAAGTGCCTATTCAATTTAACCGTCTTAACTAGAACTCACTTTAGTCTGTTTGTTATTCAGTGGAAACAAAATGCCTAATAGGTTATTTACGAGTATATTCACTCGAGAGCACTGCTTCCCGCCGTAATCCTAGGATCTAAAGAGTTAGTACAACTGCCAACACATGCTCTTCTCGCTATTCATGCAAAAATAATCCTTATTAGTTCAAAATACGGTGCGCTAAGGACGACTGAGTCGCCTAGTGTATACTGCACGCGTTTGCTCTGAATTACTGCAAATAGGTTTAGAAAATATAACGGTAAGTAGATTTTGCTGTGTCTGAAAACTGCTGATAAAATACTGTTTTATAAATCTCGCGAGATCTTCTTTATAGCTAGGTTTATCACTTACTTCAGAGTGCAAACGACGCTTTATACGTTTTATAGTAATACAAATTCAACAGTCATTCTGATCTACTTATGAAGTTTATACTAGGAAGTTTGCAGCACGCTGTCTCTGCCAACACAAACATTACATAATCCGTCTAAATTACGAGCTTGGACAATTTATTACATCAAAACGAACCCGACGGGTGAGTCAGAGCATACCTTTCCGATGTAGACGATATTATATTTTATCTACATCTAGTTTGGCGAAAGTGATGCCACTGGCATGTATCCAGGACCACGACAGACAAATATTCTAGGGGCAATACATTTGCACCGGCTACGGCCGCCAGCGGACATAAATCCCCATCTATATTTATAGTTATACAGCTAAATATAAACATTCAACTTTATAGCCCTACTAAATTGTGCACATATGTGCACAATAATGATGCGGAAGTTCGCAATTTGGTCATCCTCATCGCGACCTCCCGGATTTTTTACGATAATCGTAACCAGTTTACGTGATTTTTATCGCGTTATGGGAACATTATGTTTCCGACAATATTTATTCGCGTATTCAGGTCAGATGTCAGTTGTGTTATAAGGAAAATGGTTTTATTTTTAGGTGACACGATACGAAAAATCTTTCGAAATCGTTTGGAATGTTGAGAAGAGTGTTTTTTGGAAGCTGTTGGCATTAGCACGAGTCTTGCGGTTATATTCTGACATGTATAATATAAACTTAAACACCGCTTTAAAAAAATATTTGGTTATTTATTTTTTATAAGAAAAGTTATGAAGTTATTCGAATGTCAAAATACTCGTCACGTCATACATGTGTATCTGTGTAAGTGCATATTGCGTAATATATTTTTTTAAGGTTTACCTACTAACGACAGCATGAGTTCTTATTGCAATAGAGAAATAACTAGGGCGCTAAAATCATGACATTCTACTTATTGTGTAGATATAAGTTGTATGGGAGGTACTATAAAACAATTCGATAAAAACTTTAAGCTCGCTTCGAACGTGTGTATAATAAATAATACAGTCATGTCTAAAAATATGTAT
Organism: Thaumatotibia leucotreta; assembly: GCA_025490895.1. Taxonomy (NCBI): domain Eukaryota; kingdom Metazoa; phylum Arthropoda; class Insecta; order Lepidoptera; family Tortricidae; genus Thaumatotibia; species Thaumatotibia leucotreta. The sequence goes on along the minus strand of JALPQI010006736.1, from coordinate 39,764 downwards.
ACATTTCAGAACGTAGGTATGAGCAGAAATTCAAAGTCGTTGATATATTTTTGAAGTCGACCGCAATTGAATAAACTTTAGTCATACAAGAGACAATATTATTTATACTACTTACTCTCCTCTGTACGTAACTGAGTGGAAAGTTTTGAATCCGCATTCGCTCATGCTCTACAGGTAATTTTAAAGATGTAAGCTCGCACACTTTGCTGACTAAACTCGAAACTTTCTCGGCGCAAAAATATTATTCACGTAAAATACTCGTATCCTTGTATGCTTGCAAAAGTGTCATCACACAGAGTACGCCGCTGTCGGCACCCTACATTATTCAGCACCACAGATATGAACAACTTTGAATGAGTGCCGACACACGTTGCACACACAAGCACATTTTTTTCTTTAATTTTTAGCGCCTGAGTAAACTTGTCAAGTGAAAATGGGTATCGTAATGGGGGTAGCAGTCACGTAAATGATTCACGTGCCTACTTTATTACGACAATTACGGACTTTGTCATGGCGGCAATTAATAAGAAAGTCACTGGATATAACCTAAAAAATAAACATTCAATTATTTTCGATAGTTATCAATATATGAAAGGATCACACCTTATTCTGTTAAAATTAAGGTGGTTTTTCCTTCTGTAGTTTGAATTGGCTAGACATGTTTTTTTCTGTGGACCCTTCATTTATACTACCTACTACCAATAGGAAAATCTTCTGAATAATACATTATTCTAGAATATCTACACAGTTCCAACGCTAACCGCACCAAACCGTAAGGTTTCAAATACTTGGAAGAACATATGCACAGCATCTTTTTCATAAATAATGTTTTCATTCCTACTTTAAACAGGTTGCAAACATTCTTCGCAACCGTACCGTACGTAGCAAACATCGTTGACGTATGATGCCAGTCTTATACTTATTTAAAAGGCCTAAGTTCATAATTTTCTTTTTCTGAATTGAACCTTAGTTTGATATCATCAAAGGCTGTATTCCACTATAAAATAAAAATAGCTCTTTTGCAACCAGCCGCCAATATATCTTTGCCAGCAAGAGACGCAGCACTGCAAACAGCTATAACGAAGTTAGTATGCAAGCCACGGTAGTTGCAGTTTTGAGCACCGCAATAAATAAGTTGGTAGCTTTATGTTGCAGTTCTATCTAAAGTGACTAATGACTACATGCAGTCGTATGCACTTACGACCTTTCTGTTGTAAAAGCCACATACGTGTTCTGGATTGTGGGCGATGTCATGTTCCTCTACAAATATTATATTTAATTTGGCATTTAATTAGAGTTCAGTCTGAGTATGAGTAGCATGCATTTTACCAAGCTCTATTCCATGTAATGATAATTCATTAACGGGTCAGCGAGCTTTTAATGAAATCATGACTCATTAAAATGAATACATTTTTATTTTCAATTTAGGGTTAGAAGATAAGTCTATGGTCGCACCTTAACTTAAGACGGGTCGGTCATTACCGTGAGATTAAAAAATACTTACGTAATGGGTTTCACCTGTTTCAAGCGTCCAAAGAAATGTTAGGAGGCAGACTCTGTTATCAACTTATCAGCCGCTAATGAGGTTGTAGAAAACAGATAGAATAAACTTGAAGGAATAATCTGTAATTTATACCTCAGGTTTCCACGTAACCTCACCACACAATTTCACATGATATAGATACAGGTGGGTCATACCATAAAAACCCATTATGTCATTCGTACTAAGGTGAAAGGTCGTACCACTATGCGAAATTTCTGAAGCATTTTGAGTAATAATATCAATCTCGCTAATTACCTAATTACTACTAAACGACTTGTACGAGTATTTACTTTTACTGATTCATGAGAATCATGAGGTTTATTTTTAGAAATTGATAAAGAATTATTTTAGATTCCTGCAAATTTCATATGTTTTGAATTCAGTCAAAATTTGGGCCGTAAAAATATTAAAGATGTCGTACAATTTGACTTTCAATGTTACTGTGACAAGCTCCTATCGTGGATCAGGATCAGGATTCGATTTTGTCGATAGTACCTTAACTAGCGATTAGTACAGGCAGATCTTCTAGACTACCTACAGCCAATGGGCTAAGTCTGATCTCAACTTATAACTACAAACTTTCTTCCTACCCATACCCTTCTTTACACCATTGCGAACAAACCATTTTGTAAAAAGCTGTTTCTTCCATCGGATCGGCCCTCCCAAATCTTCGCCCTAATACGAAACACAGTCACTTCATTAAGTCAACTAGGCTGAAGAGGCTTTGCGAACGTGTAAAGCCTTTGGCTACCTTTAACGTGTATAAGTCGTTGTTTGTATGGATCTGTGCTCAAGAATTATGGCCGTGAGATTCAGTTTGCGCTGGCAAGATGTCATTGAAATTGGCAAAAAGTTCAAACTAAAATACGTAAATATATCAAAATCTTTGTAAAAGTAGTATCATAAAAGTTATTGAGTATACTTCAACGCACTTGTAATACCACGGGTGTTGCGGGTGTCCATTGGCGACGGTGATCGTTTACCATCAGGCGATAACTACATCTGTTCGAATTCCATAAAAAAAAACTTGCTTTTATAGTTTGCCTGCTTATATTGTAGGCTTCTCTATCCTATACTTTCTCCAACTCAGTTACTTTAAAGTTAGCTGGAAGAGGTCCCTTAGATATATTCGCCCCTGTACTTGCATTTTTATGATTATGCAAAAATCTACAAAAACAACTGTTAAAAAATTTAAACTGCTGTCATTTTTATGGCCTACAGCAGTGTACAAAAAATATATCATATTTCTTTTTGTATGCAGAATATTCGCGACATTAAGAGTTTATTACATCATGTAAACAATGTTTGTACTGCAGGTTGCAACAGATATCCTTGTCAGCATAATGCAGAATTATATTATTCTGAAAATTTATAAGGATCATCCAATCGTCTCTTTTGATTATGTAACGTGAAACTCTATATTGCATATCCCATAAAAATCTTTGAAGCCATTTTGAAAAAATCGCATAATAATTATCTCATTTTGTATCTCAAAAATATGATTTGAAAATATATGATTGCTGCGACAGTACCTCCACAATCTACACATTATATAAAACGGTACATGAAAAGTTGAAAACGTACCTACATGTGAAACTTAATAATAAATAGAACAATTGCACGTAACAATGCGATTTGCACACAATTTCACAGTAGTTACGTCTTCACATGCGCCCCCAAGACGGAGGGTCCATAATGAATCCCCAGTACATCCTCCAAAGGAAATGACTGCAAAGTGTTTTTCTATACTCCCCCGAACTGGGGAAGCCAAAACATTGTGGGACCATTAGTCTTTAGAAAAAAGGGCTTATTCGTGAAGGTGCTTTGGTGTAGGGTTTGAAATAACGTACTATGACATAGGTGAAAGTACCTCTTTTATAAAGTTAAGCATTCCTACACAAGCGAGCTGTTTTACAATCCCCGGATATAAAACGGAACCCTTATAGATTCGTCATGTCCGTCTGTCCGTCTGTCCGTCTGTCACAGCCAATTTACTCGGAAACTATAAATGCTACAGTAACGAAATTTGGTAAGGATATGTGTTGTATGAACCGCTACAGGAATGTGATACTAAATTGCAAAAAAAACCATTGGGGTGGGGGCCCTCCATACATGTAACTGAGGGATAGAATTTTTTTTTAGTTGTACATAAGCGTGTGGGGTATTAATAGAAAGGTCTTTGAAAATGATATGAAGGTTTATACATCACATTTTTATTTAAGCAAATCGTTTTCGAGATATCAGGTCTCAAAGTCTGAAAAATGTGTCCCCCCCCTCTATTTTTTAAACTACGCGATATAAAATTCTGAAAAAAATATATGTTATGCACATTAATAAACTCTATCAACGATTTGTGGTTTGATAAAATTATCTCCTATAGTTTTTCAGGTAGGTTGATTTAACTGTATTTTTTTAATAATAAATTGATAATGGTACGGAACCCTTTGCGCGCGAGTCCGACTCGCACTTGGCCGGTTTTTTCTTTATAAAAGAAAAGCACAGGTGGGTAAATCCACAAGACTGTAACAAGAGTTACCAATTCTTTTGTATGTTCTCATATTAATTAAGTATATTTAAGGGTCCACACATCTACCTACAGGGCTAGGCTAGACGTACGGAAACTTAACTTTGATTAATTAATATTAAATCATACGAAAGAATTGGTAACTCTCGTTAAAGTCTTGTGGATTTACCCAGGTAACATTTATCACTTTATCAGACACATATATTTTATTCGGTTTGCATAATTTAAGTAGCATAATTTTGCATAAAACCAGCGTGACAGGAGACTGTAACCATGGCAATATCAGTCAAAAAAGTTGATTCACCCATTTGCCATACCTTTGGTACACCTGCCTCTAGGGCGACTAGGGCGTAGCTAAAAGGCTATATCCATAACTATTAAAATCTGTTCTATCCAATGGAGGGAGCATTCTTACAGACATTTCGGGCGTGCAATGGCGCACGACGGTTTATGTACTGTGAAGGCGGTAACAATGGCTGCAATCTTTGTTTTTCGACATCAGGGGGCTACTATGATCTACTAATGCGATTCAATTTAGGACCTGAATCGAAATGTGTGAGTTCCGTAGAATAAGCGTCAAAAACTGACAAGCCGAATCTAAACTGAATCGAATTTAAGAGATCGTGGTGGTAGCCCCAGGGTGCGTAGCCAAGATGCCAATCGCTAACGCTCAGTCGCGAACGGAGCGCAACTGTCTTTGTCGTACTTATAAGGAAGAGTGACAGAGAGAAAACTATGACAGTTAAGTACAATCAAGGTAGGTTATGTCTGAACTGAAGCATAAGGTCTAAAATTGTGAAACTGGGTGTTATTTGTATGTCTCCAGATCGCGCCATAAATTTAAAAAAAAGTTTTTTCTTCGGTGACCTTTCACCCATATGCATTTAGTAAAATTGAAATCAAATTTCACAAGCCGTTAGTGGCGTGCTTACATGGCAATGGCATAAGTACCTATCTGTCACAATCTTGCCCCAAAGATACGTATTTTAACGATTTGGTCCCTTTAGCCTAGGATATTAAACGTCGCAAATTGAAATGTACGTGGAGTTTACGTACTTCAAATGATTGATGGTTGTCTTACTTTTGGCATACACGAATACATCATTGTCATCAAATTCATTAAACTTTTGGTGTAGGTATGTACGTGTGAATGAATGTAATTTGAATCTACATATAGACGTTCTTTCGTATAAGCGTAGCGAATGATTCATAAATGAATGAACCCACACACTTTCCCTATTTTAAGATAATCACGCGCTTATTGCCAAGATTTGGAATCTCATTTGTCTAAACGTCGTGTGGGTTTTAGGCACGTTGTAGCTAATAGATAATAGTTGTATTAGGTACGGTAAAGGAAATGTATCCGCATACCTTTTTGATCTTTATTGTCACGACATTGACAAGAGTGAAAAAGGAAATAAGCGCAAGAAATTTAAGTGGCATTGTTTTCTGATATACCTACATAAGTAAGAATAATAATACAATATGCTATGGATATGAACAAGATAAAACGGCGTTAATATCACAATATGATAGGGATATTAGAAACAGTGAGTTGCTCAAATATTTTTGATTCAATTACAAGCGGGCTTTCTGCACGAGTGTCGGTGATTTTAAAGCACGAATGAAATGTTTGTTTTAAACCGACACGAATGAGGGAAAAACCTACATTGCAACACGCATATCATACAATATCGATTATGAAGACAATCTCAGCAGGATAAACTAAACTGTACAAAAAAGGATTATGAAAATTCAAGTGTCACCTCGTTGTTGTTGTTGTTTTACTGGCCATTTTTTCCGCAACTCGACATCATACGTGCCTATTTTGCGTGGTCCCAACTCTGGCCCGGTACTTGTTGGGGACTTCACATACCTACACCCTGAATATCTTCGCAGGTGTATGCAGGTTTCCTTACAATGTTTTCCTTCACCGTATACGTGTCACCCCATGTATGTAAGTTTACCTTTAAAAAGCGCACTTCTGAGCATATCCATTATAAAAAATGACGACGACGGGACTTGTCCTGGACGTATTATGATGTCCATACGTATGCAATCTACTAACCCAACACTATACAAGCCGTGACGCAAGACGTTAATCAACGGAGTAATCCGTGTTGTCGTGGACGTCGACCCAGTTATGACAATGGCTTACGAATCAATCGCGCGATTGATTTTAGGCGTCGCTTATGTTTTGTAGGGCAAATGCTATAGATTGTTTTTATGGAACAAATCATATTAGTTTGATTTTGTTTTTAAGTAGTACCTGTCTATACCATCATACCAATACTGAAGAAAACTTATCGAGTTCAGCAACGCTGGAGGTTGAAAATTTTTTTCATTGGTATAAATATTATATGATATGTATTTAATATTTTTATTTGTAGATGTATATTGTCATTGACAACGTACATTTTAGTGGTACATCTTTATGGTAGCACAGTAAACAAGACGCAGATATTGTATACTTTTTAGTAGGTAGCTACACATAATAAAGTAAAACATATTCAAAAGTTTCATCCACGGAGACTAAAAATACCTTGAATGAAACATTGAATAAAAGAAGTTCAAAAAATATTAAAATTTTTCTTCATCACAATCCTTACGTTCTTTTTGTTTCAATAAACTATTGTACTTTAAAAGACAGCAATTTTTCATTATACCTATACAAAAGCTTTAATATCCGTTGTGCAGAAAGCTTCAAAGAAACTCGAAACAAGTCACTATCCTGCATTTTACAAAGGAATACCCTCGAGCTATTGCACCGCTCGCCGCATTGCAAGCTGAAGATACCTACTATTACAGGAATGCAATTGTATAATTAATATAATTCGTGTAATCACGCTACTTGGAAAACTATTCCGTTGCCAACTTTCAATTACGATTTGTTGTCTCTGACACGTATTGTGAGACGCGTTCGCATACTTCGTATAGATAATACAAATAAATGAAGGGTCCACGGAAAGAACATGTCTAGTAATTCAAATTACAGAAGGAAAAACCATCTTAATTTTAATAGAATAAGGTGAGAATTTGCCCTGATTTCTTTAAGCACTGGACATGTTTTTCCGTGAACCCTACAAATATCAATAATTTTACCTAAAAATGTACTTTGAACTCAAGGTTTAAGTGTTTAAGTTGGCGATAAAATCAAGATGGTATTCTGAAAGTGCGTCACTATAAAATAATGCAAGGATTTAGGTTTTCATTTTTTACAAGCCACTACGGCCAAGTACCGGAAGGCGCAGCGTGGTTAGGGCCCCCACAAGCTGAACTGATGGTCGCAGGAGTCCGAATGCATGCGGGTGGCGCAGGGCCGGTCATTGTGACAATCTTTTGGGGTGGCCTATGTTCAGGAGCGCACGCAAAATGTCATATTATGATATGACATTTTTTTCTACTGGTGCACGGAATACGTTACTACAGAGTTCAGCGACCTCAACCTTGATAATTAGACTATAAATCACATAGTAGGTATGTTTGGTGCAAGCATTCTTGATTTATGACAGCATTTTACTGCGTCTCTGATGTAGCAATTAACTGTGAGTTATAAGCGGGAAGTAGAACTTTGATCTCTGAATTCTGAACTGACATCGTTTTTACCATCCTCATAGTTTAACTTAAATAATAAATAAATATCATGGGACATTCTTACACAAATCGACCTAAGTTCCAAGGTAAGCTCGATTAAAGCTTGTTTTATGTGTATTAAACAACGACAGATATTTGTAATATATTGTTTAATATACTCGTAGATACATTAAACATCGAACACAGAAAATAAACATGCCTATAGAAGAAACATAAAATAAATAATATTTGTACGAACACATACGAGTACTAGTTAAAACTCAAATTAAAACCCGTAGCCTTACCATGAGTTTAGAAAGTAAAAGATACGTTAGGTTTTACTCGATACTAGGTATGTAATGCATTCTATCGCACTCGCATCGCACTGACTTGGAGCGAACGCGATGGTCTGCTTTACGTGTCGAGTAACGTACTTTGAATCTGGGATCTCCAGTATAACTTTGCGAGTATCGGTAACGTTAGGTTTTACTCAATACGTAAAGCAGGCCATCGCGTTCGCACCAATATGTTAGTGTGAGCGCGATATAATGGTTTACGTATCTACTAAAACCTACAATGTAAAGGATACGTCTTTACATTCCAAGTCATGATACGGGTACAGGTTCGCAGGCTGAGCTACGAACGCTGGCCGTCTTCAATGTCTCCTTGATTATATGCAAGTATCCAATATTCTGATCATAGTTACGAAGTGTGTTTGTACACGGTTATGCAATCTTGATCATTTATTTGTCAGCCAATATCGTTTCTAGCCGAGTTGATCATTTACCCCTTATTCATAAATGTCTATCGAACTTATCAATATGTCTATAAGACCGAAAGGGACAAACAATACTTAGCGGCTTGGTAAGTTAGGAGACGTATATGAATTGGGTTAGTGGCTAGATGTATGCTTCATGTAACTAAACTCTATAAACAAATTACTTATTAAAAAACTCTTATCTCTGTCATATGGCAAATAAATACATTCTTATTCTATTCTTTTACAAACCTTAACCTAAATATAAACTTAAAACGAACTATCACTAAAACATTAAACTCTAACTCTTTAAATGTAAAGGTATAATGTCTCCCTTGCCCCCATCAATCGATTATATTACTTCAATCAAATATGTACGTAATGTCATAAACAAAATCAAACTTAAATCTGTTTCGTGGTAACTGACGAGCTGTCATAACATAGACAGGAACGATCAAACGTGAAATAGTTGCAACCGTATTACCAGTTTACCACATGTCGTGCAAATGGAGTTCGGAATTTAATTTTAACCGCACTGGGTGTGACATACATTCGAAATCCAAATTTAGACTAAATTGTCCGTTGAATTCAGTTTAACAATTTGCTAACATATTACTACTCCCAGTAGATTTTATACATACAATTCCATAACGGACTACCAGTTTATGTAAAGGTCCTAATAAATTAGTTGCAGGTATTATTATATGTAGCTGATAGGATAGTATACAGTCTCTGAAGTACATTATTTATTAAGAATTTAATCATGATAGCTTTATCAACGTGTTTTATAGAAAACTAAGCTTTATAAACACCATATTGTGATTATTAAATGAGAGCTCATTGAACAGATTGTAGAACCTCTTGTAAGCGGCAATTACACTTCGTTGTTCACCTAAAGGTGCATTCAGACCAAACGAACATTCGCTATTCTAACCCCCCACTCTACGAAATTCGATCGTTACACAAAACGTGATTGGTTGATTTCGTAGAGCGGGGGATAGAACAGCGAATTCTCTTCTGAATGCACCTTAATGCGGTCGCCGAAGCGGCGAACAACTTAGTTCCCGTATTACCACGCACTTAACTATCTGGCCACTTCACGTCGATAAAATGATACTAACCCCGCCGAACCATCATGAGATCATCACATTTAGGACAAAAAAAATATTGTTATCAGGAGTGATATAATTAATACTGTTAAACGTCATGTCATAATAATATCAATGCAATGCAGATGGTGATTATTTTTTGAAGGATTTATTTTACTAAATGAAAACACAGTAATATATAACGTCGGGGATAGTGCAATACCGCGTATCTAACACATGTCAATAAGATTTTTATTTCAAACATACTTCTATGGAATCACACACTAGCTCCTTCCCACCTCTCTGGAACCAGCAAACAGGAGGGTGCGGCTGCGAAGGCGGCCGAACATCGCAAAAATGTGAAATACTCGGGTCTCGGCTCCGGATACATATTCACGCCGTTCGGGGTTGAGACCCTTGGTCCGTGGGGTCCCAGCGCTCATAAGTTTTTTATAGACATGTCTAAGCGGCTTGTCGACGTCACTGGTGACCGCCGTGCTGGCAGCTACCTTTTTTTTTTTTTTTTTTTTTTTAACGTGGGGAAATGCGTTACGCATACCACCCGGGCACGGGGATGGACCCGGGTGGTTATGTGGGACTCCCAGGGCTGAAGAGGCCCTGGTATACCCACTAAAACCCCACGGTCTTCCGACTCGCCGCATTTGGGCGAGGCTACGGGAACTCCGAAGAACACTTCCGTGACCTCGCTGGCGGCTGTCCAGACATCAGACTCATCTCAAGGAGTTTGTACTCCGGCCATCTGTATGGCGTGCCTATTTTTGCAGCACGCATTCCGTCTCTGTGCTGGCAGCTACCTAGCTCAACGCATAAGTATCGCGATACAGCGAGGTAATGCTGCCAGCATCCTTGGCACCATGCCGCGGGGGCCCAACTTTTTAGATTTATTTTAGTTTTATTTAGTGTTAATTTGATAGGTTACTTTAGTTTAGTTATATTTTATTCTTTAGTTTATTTAGTTTTAATTTGATAGTATACTTTAGATTTAATTGTTACTTATGTTATACCTTTTATTTGTACCGTTTAATAAACATATTTATAAAGTTATTAGTGCAAGTTTACTTGTTGGGTAACGTACTTTCGATATCAGTTAGAAGTTTTCTGGTACTTCTATGGAATCTAAATCTTTATCTGCATGTGTTAGTTACGCGGTATCCCCGACAATAAGTAAAGATTTCATTCAACGTAATTCATTTGATGTAAAGCATAATTTTTTTAAATATCTGCAACTAATTTAGTAAGATTATATACTTATCTATAAGTACAAAAGAAAGTCTAATCTCGTAAAACGATAAAACACAGCATGCGGCGCAAATTCTAATGAGTTTGTACATTATTAAGGTTTAGAATAAAAATCAGCTTTCCAGTTTTAATAAAGGATAATGGAAGAAGCGCCATATTGTGGGATGCAAAATGGATGCAGCGTTGGGAGCGCACTGAGTGCTGTAGTGCTCGGATCTCGAGGAAGATTTTAATATGCCCCAGCGAGTGAAGTGCTTAAAAAATATGCAGTCTTCTTTAGAATGTTTATACTTTTTCGAAAATATTGTTTGCTTTAGTGTGTTGTTAACATCAGCATTACTAAAATATTTTGTTGCAAGTACCAAAACATTCTGTATGTTCTTCAAAAGTCAAGATTTTTGCGTTTTGAATTCACATGCCTGTAGGCTTATGATGGTCCTATCATCCTGTGTTTATAGTTTGTCATCACGTTCTAATAAGACAAGTCTGAAAGTGCCACGTACCTCGATCAACGTGTATAAAACTCCTGTATTTTTATGATGGTAGGTACCGCGTCTAATCGTTTGTCGGGGTGGCCATCACGTTCTAAGTACGAAAGTGACGCGTAGCACGATAAATGGATAAAACGGGATCATCATTATGCCACCAATGTAAACAATTTTTTTGTTGATAACTTTAAAATTACGATCAAAGACGTAAGTACATCGAGGTTATGGCATGCAATTCTGGGATTCAAATGTGTGCAATCAATATTTAGACGTGGTTTAGCGAAAAGGATCCAAACTCTGAAATTTGTCACTGAAACAAATGACTTTTCCTTTTAAAATTACATTTGTTTATTTGTTTATTTATTTTAAAGTACATTGTGAGTTTACAGGGGACCCAAAGTACCCACAATGCTAAACATACATATTAAATATGCAAAATACATGCGTTATAACACACAAATGCATACAAATGGATCCCGGGATTGCATGCCCTAATCGAAATGACGACGAGAGAAAACCCAAAAAAAAAGTTTCAAAATCTCGATTTAAAGTATAGTTTTAACCCTAACGTCTACGTTTCCCATTTAAGAAGCACTGGAGTGTAAGGCATTCAATCCCGAAGTCTCCGAGCGACTAATGCATCTGAACCTCTTTGAGTGCTCGATTCGACGGAGCCCGCATTCTGTTCGCTATTATTTCAAATACTCCCTCGAATCGAACGGTCGCCATGAGACAAGTAAGGTACACCCGGGAAAGACCGGACTATTTTTCGGTGAGTTGAAAGGATGTCACAAAAAAAAAAAACAAATTTATTCTCACTAACTTTTACCTGACAGATGTGTGATGTACGCGATAAAATATAAATCAATCTTTCAATATAAATTTAATTGATGCCGCTCAGCTGAATAGCTTAGGAGTAATCGACACTCAAACTTGTACTAATTTTTTTTTCATGACACCCATCCGAAAAACCTTCTTGGCTTAAGATCGGACTAGTATCTAATTTCAACTCTAAAGTAAGGAGAAGGTGCATGCAGCTTCCTGTTAAAGATCGGATCTCCAAAAATTATCGAAAAAAAAAACACTTTTTTTTAAACGTTCGTAGCTCACGACTGATGCGGCTGAGCGGTTGCTGCATACTATAATTACAGCAAGAGGGGCGAGGTGAAATGGCGTCATGCATAATATAGCCAGTGAGGAAAAAATACTACTACATATTTTAGTAGTTATTGTTGTCATCTGATCTTACATTAGATCCGATTTTAGCCGAGTGTACCTTATATCAGGATACGGTACTCAAAAATATCTGAACGTGAACTCTAACGCTATGACAATAGAGGCGTGCTCAGATGTTTGTAACCATCCTGGCCGCTCCGGTATAAAAGTGATGGCGACTGTACAACGACGTCAGCTGGAATTTTGGAATGGATCGTTTTACGAGTATAGACCCAAGTCTGAACAACTTCTGTTCTCAATATAGGTACCCAAGTATAATAGTTGAATAGTTGTTGTATAGAAGTTGTTCAGAGGTACAAAATTTTACACTACATTTTGATGTCATAGGGAATTAGGGACTTCTTAGTTGCCTGAAAGAGATCACCAATCCGTTTGCCCAGCATTTACCTCCTAATGCCTACTGGTGTAAACGCAACGCAACGCAAGGCGTCTATAGCACAGATGTCATATATACCATAGATCAAGCAAACGTATCTACTTAGCGTGTCAAATGAACTCAGTGAAATCCACTGAGTTGTCCGTCTTTCATCGCAGCTTGCAGCTTTTGGGCGTTAAATTGTGTAAGTTGAAGTGAACAAAAACATTAATAATGCCTCCTTAAGTAATATTAATTACAATAACACAAAAAAATATGAATGCTCAAGGGCCTGAGACATATTTAAAATCATAGGCAAATAACAACTGCAGTACAAGATCTGACACGCTCGGCAATTAATGAACTTGTTTCTTCTATCCAAATCTAATTCTGTGGTCTATAGGCATTGTTAATAGGAGAGGCCTACGTCCAGCAGTGGACTGATATAGGCTGATGATCTGTGCGTGTGTATGTGAGTCTGGCTTATTACGGGGCTCGTCAGGGACGAATTCTGTCTGTTTCGCCCTTTATATCGGTTGTTCGTGTTGATTTGCGTTAATTTGGACACGTATACTTGGGACATTAATAAAAGTTGCCTGGTATATCAGCTTTTGTTAAATTCGAAAAAAAATTTTTTTTACGTTTTCGTACATAATAAATGAAATAGTAAGTGTGAGAGAACCTTAAGAATAATATAAAAGATAAATTATCTAGATAATCTCAGGTAACTGGACGGCACATGTCAAAATAAGTAACATTTGAATGTAATAAATGTTGCAATGCACTTGTTCAGTCATTAAATTTAAGACACTAGGTTCTTAAGAGAAATTAATTATATTTTACCTAAATAAAATCCCTTAAATTAAAAGCAAATGAAGAAAAACACCCTGTATTGAGTAGATTACTGTTAAACCCAAGAAACATATTTATCTCAATTGAATTACTTTTACCCTTAACCAGGTTGTGCCCTCATATGTGGTCCATACAAATTGGAATGGAATATTACCAATTTATTTTACATTCCGTACTCTTCCCCAATACATTATGGACTTTACCTCCTAATGCGTCTACAGCGTGTTTCTTCATATGCTATAACTTTAAGGGAAGCTTATTTAGGTCAAATAGAATTAATTTTTCTAAGAAACTAGTGTTTTAACTCTTGCCGTTATTGAGTTATTAAAAACATAAGTTTAATCAATCACTGAACATGTGTATTGCAACCTTTATTACATTCTAATGTTACTTATTTTGACATGTGCCGTCAGTCACCTGAGATTAACTTTTATTTTATTCTTAAGGTTCTCTCACACTTATCATTTCATTTATTATGTATGAAAACAGAAAAAAATATCAAATTTTCCAAAAGCCGATATAGGAGCATTCCATGAAAACATCTACTTTTTGTCGCTTACGTTTCGCTGTGGTAGCTACCCTAATAAAATATGCTAGCTTTTAGGAAACACTGTCAATCGTAAAGCCTAGAAATGGTATTATTATATTTATTATACCGTAACTCAGCTTACTAATTTGATTTCTCAAAAGTATTGAAAAGACAGTGTCGCTTACGACACGTTTCGACGGAATGCCCCTATACCAGACAACTTCTATTAATGGCCCAAGTAACTAATTTATCGCAAATCGAAACGAACAACCTGTATAATGCATTGTTAAGAGGAGAGGCCTACCTCCAGCAGTGGACTGAGATAGGCTGATGATGTGAAACGATGTAACAATTGTTGACGAAGTAAATCATTTTGTAATTTGTTTGCTGTACTACATTCACCCAACGGGTTCTCTTTTCATTTGATATATCATACTCTGGCAAGGTAAACACGACCATTAGATATTGAACGGGAAACCCAATTATCCTCATTATGTCTCGTACACTTCAATTCACTCGTATAATAACTGTTCTTTGTTGCGTTTGTATACATTGTAACGGCTCAGCATTTTTAGAACCGTATGTTGGACTGTAGTAAAATGTTGTTATGTAGTTGTAATACTTGCGGCCTGCTTCAAATCCCCGGATAAACCTTTGAATAGGTAGATAAACAATAAACATATCCGTCTGATAAAATGATCACAATTCTTTTCCCCATTCATATAAAAGAAAAGGTCAGCTAACATTTATCTGACACATAATTATACCTTTTTTATTACGTAGGTTGTGAAATAGGCTCTTAAAGTTGTTATTTTTAAGAAGAAATTACTGCTCGTAGAAAATAGTATGGGATGCGCATTTGTTCCTTGAAGAGAGTTTGTAGGAAGTATATAGGTAATTAGGTACCTATGATTGTATGAACAAAAATATTTCTTTTGTTTGTTGAATGAACAAGTTATTATGGAAGCAAGTTATCTGCAAAAATGTATTATAAATATAAATATCATTACAATATTTATAAGGGTACCTTATTGTGGTATATCTTTTTATCCTTCTGTCAGTGTGTTATTAAAAATATACTATCGCTGTCTGTCCATCCCTGTGTAACGTACAGAGATAGTGATTCAAGAGAAAGGTTTTAGTAGTAGGTCTTAGTATATCATCAGTACTTAGATCAAGCCGTGTTAGAGAAGCCGTGTGGTGACGGCAGTAAGAATACATTTGTCACCACCCCAACTCCTCCTGCGGGTGTCGTAAGAGTCGACTAAGGGATTGAAGTGTCACTGACCATTACTTGATAAAAATTGATGATGGGCAGCAGCGTCATCACAGTGGACACATTACTGCGATCGCCAATCCGCTTGCCCAGCGTGGCGATTAGGGGCATTTACCTTCTATATAATGCGTCTATACGCATAGTTTATAGGAGAGGCCTACGTCCAGCAGTGGACTATTATAGGCTGATGATGATGACTTAGATCATAGGGCCCTTCCAGAATTACATTTAATTTTCATATACATTAACCGAGTGATTCTCCGAGGAGCGTTTTTACCGCTCGGATTCGTCAATGTCGTCCCGCGATTATTACCAAATCGGAAGGCTGAGTAGCAACTCCATTGATTAGGAAATGCTAGATATTGGTACTGAATTACGTTTACATTAAAATAACACTCTTAGAGTTATTATTTTTAGAGCGCAACCGCTCTTAAATTATCATTATTTAGCATAACACGCGCCCATTTTCTATGAAGTAGCAATTTGGAGTACAGTATAAACATGGTTAGCGTCCGTAAATGATTCCCCACAGTAAACCACGGCTTCTGTAGCTTAGCCGGTCGCCGCAGACAAATTACTGCAATCAGGGGCGTTCTTCCAAACGCCATCTAGTGGTGACTTACAGGTACTTCCGATTCGAGCACATCGAATATTCGCAACATTTTAGTATTCGAACGACATTAGAATGATTTTGTATTGTATGTATGCACAAGGCGAAATGAAATACGTCGTTAGGGCTCGCGGTCGTGACCGTGTTTCGTGTAACCGTAGCCGGATCCCCGTTGCCGTGTTACACGGCAACGGTTTTAAGGCCCGTTTCCTGCGTGTTACACGGCTACGTATCAATAAAGTTACGTATACACGTGTACACGGGGATACGTATCTTAATTACACGCAGATCCGTTCCGCCCGCGTTGTTGAGTGACGATTCGATGCGTTGTCTTTAAGGACTAAGGAAAACGGATGAGAATGTTCCGTGATATTTGTGAATCTAATTTAGTGGTTACCTAATTGCTTTTCTAACGTAAAGTGCGATAACTTAGTTGTACTTAATTTCAGTATGATAACGTGTATACCTACTGAGATTAAATTTTACATATTAATATTTTACTTTCTAAGGTAAGGAGGGCAGAATTATAAAATATAGATATGTTCTGAGTTCAATATTAATAAAAACTAACACATTGTCATGTATTAATTACCTAATTTAATAATGAGATGTGAACGGAAGTTAAAAAATACATAACACAGTGCGGAGTAAATATTTTTTCTTAGTTCTAAATATCATAATTTAAGTTTTACTTTCCTACAAAATAAGGAACTTTTAAAATGTAAAAGGATATTAAAAAGCAATATAATTAAAAAATACAATATACTAACTCATTGGATGTCGTGACGATGACGGGAGATTTTAGGTGCACCGCTTTCAAATGCTTTCCTATCGATCCTGTTGTACCACCACGACACGAAAACTCATTGTTCGTACGATCATTGCACAAAGTGTATAAAGCAGTGTCACCGACCCTGGTGGCATAACTTCACACCCAACTGATCTTCATTATTAATACACTTTAAAAACGCTATCTTCTCACCAACAGTAACAATACAAAAACGTAACAAAATAATAAAAAAAACAATTAATTTAAATTCGACTAAACTCTCGCTAAGTCTGTCCGGCCTGCAATCTTATTAGTGACTAAACACGTATAAAACTAAAACCCGAAATTGCCCTTTTCAAATTTACTAAAACATCCCCGCTTATCTATATCAAAACAAAGATGCGGCTATTTCATTCAACTTCACAAACAAAAGGTGTACCAGGTAAAGGCCCAAGTTAACATATTTATCAGTAAAATTACCACGTGTGGTCAATTACATCGCAGACAAACTATTGTTAGCTACTTTGCGCGTGCAAATTCTTAGTATAGATCTTATCTACAAAAGGGCCGCCCTGTCAGGTAATAAACTTAAATGAACGACTGTATTATCTTTTATGTATAGCAATTTGGCCAAATATTTTTAACATTCTTTTTTAATTTTTCTATCTGGTGATTCAAAATCACAATATAAATTCTAATCCATAAATATCACCGTCGCTTGTTATATAGAACACAGTACCTACCACGTTATTCTATAACATAAATCGATACGAAAAATGCAAGTCTAATCATTAAAATACCATTCGTTCCGATTCAGAGTATAATACTCAATACGTACTTTAAAAAGAAGCTGTTATTCAATAATAGGCCTTATGTGTTTGCATAGTAATTGGTCCGGCCGGATCCATGCCACGAGCAGTCGTTGCCAGAACGAAGCCAAGATTCGTAGATACGTATACAAACAAAGATTCGGGTACGTATCTCGGCGTGACTGTGAAATTCGTGATCTTAGTACCGCCGGGGTTAAGAACACGGAGCTACGGTTCGGCGAATAGTACGTATATCGGGAGCCCTCGTTACGTCGCCTAAATCTAACTAGTTTTAAGTTGTTTTTATATTTTTGTATTTTTGTAGTTCACAGTGCCTTAGTGTTATAACTGTAATGCTGTGTAACTTATTTGAATAATAAATAAATAAATAAATAAAATACATGATACAAAATAATGAAATATTTTGATTTTGAACGATTTGAAACGGGCCAACTGTGTAAATAAATAAAAAAAACTCTTTCACGTATTTTGGTCAACCTTATTTAACTGTGTTTATGGATTTTTTTGTGACACAAAATAAAAAAAATAAGAACTTGTATTGGAAAACCGTAGTAAAGTAAGTAATTGAGTTTTTTTTACAATTAGTAGTAGTAGTACACTTAATCCGTTTTCATAGTTTTATTTAATGAATACATTACTTTGCATGTATTATTACCTGCCTCAATTAGATTTAAAATTAAAAAATAAGGTAGGTAACACTTTATTTACAAATTGCAGAGGAAAAGTGATTTCTTCAAGCTATTTTTGAACAAAGCTGTGCTTGTTTTAGATATCTAAGTCGAGTTCCAATAAGAGTGGTAGTGAGACCACGGTTAAGAACAAATCGGAATCATAGCCAGCCCCTGATGTACACTGGGCGACACGCGGGCAATTTTCTACGTTTGCACGAAGTTCTACCATACAATGTTAAGACAATTTCGCCTACTTTTTTCTGACTTAGATTCGTGAGCCATACGAGTGCATGATTTCTATAAATTCTGCAAATGATCCTTCTATGTGTCGATGAATACTTATAATTATCACAGAAACCTTTTTAACACGTGACTTTTGCCTGCAAGTCTGTCTAGTTGTCAAATTGTCTCTTACGATTTCAATTACCCAGGTTTGACTATATTCATAATATCCGCCTTGCAACACTAGCGAGTGAGTAGCGACCAGCAAGACTAAGTTTTTTTTATATCAATTTAACGCAAATTACTATTCAAAAGTATACAGAGTGCACATTTTCACGTAGTAATACGAAGTAGTGATTTAATATTATGTACTACAATTGTTTTTGTATAGAAAGCGTTCTACTATAAGGTGAATCAAGTCTTTGCGAGTTCAGCAAATTCAACTATGTATAGGTACATAATACCTGTGAGGATACCACATTATGTAATTCCTTGTTCTTGGCAATGTATCTATCCCCATAAACCTTTGTCGCCCACTGTACCCTATTCAGTTATATAGCGGTGACAAACAAAAGACGGCTTACCGGTTGCAAGAGCTATTAACAGTTGACAGGAGTTATCGGAGCCATCGGTTCAGGTGGACATGACTGATGGCACTCTCATGTTGCCTTGTCTCCAAATGGACGCTATTAGGACATTTTGGACCGTCGTTTTTATGTAATACAATGTAAATTATCAGTTTGCACCAAAATATGTACAAGTAAAAGAGAGATTATGTATTAACTCTTTATTGACAAATCAAATACAAATACAGAACAAATAGTGAACTCTTATTTTTTGGAACCTACATACGGCTTCAACAAATAAATTTAAACGTACAAATACAATTCCTCATCTTGCCTTGAGTTCACTAGCTATGGAAATGCTGAGATGCCCTGAAATTGTCAAAAAAAAATCACTGTTTCATACATTTTGAGTGGTGTTATGTAACATTATGTATAGGAGAGTTTGTTCGCCATTTCTGGGGTGGTAACAAAGTTAAAAGTTACTTAGTATGACTTATAAATCGGGTGTCTGAAATGATCAGTGACTAATTCTAAACTCAGAAAGTTTTAAAGTTAACCGATTCTCTACTTCTACAAGACAAAATATACATACAAATTATTGGCAGTAGAAAGGTATTGCGCTTGCCTCATTAAAAAAACACCAACTGTATCATAATATGGTATAAAAATCAATTAGAGCATCGCTTAGGATTGTTATAAAGTAGTTAATTCCAAGAACAATGGTGTAATGTACTCCTTTTTCATTTATTTCATCCATTAGAATGCTGGATTAGAACAACAAATGTAATGTCCTTGTGGTAATTGCATTAGATTCGTATAAGTAACTAGATACCTAATGGTTAGTAACTGAACTGGCTAAACTGTCGTACGTATCCATGACTGTTGGCTAGCGAAAGCCCGAAGCGTGCCAAAAACGACCCAGCCGGCCAATCTAGATATGGGATGTTTATGTCCGAAACCATTGTTAAAACACTAATTGCTGTGATATTAATTTATTGAACCCACAATTTTTTGTAGTTCGCGTGCTGGATATACGTTATACAACCTGTCACTCTTTAACTAATTAATACAATTAGCGCAGGCATCTATCTTTCTTGCGATATACCATCAATAATGGTGAAGAAAGGGCATAGCCGGGTTAATATGGCAAAACTGCCCTTAGCGAAAAAAAATATTTGCTTTTACTGGGTTATTAACCTTTAAATATGTAGTGCTTTCACCGAAAATAAAGTCTCAAATCCTTCAGGTTAACAAAAAAACGCATAAAAAGAAATAACATTTTTATTTTTTTTTGGCCAAAGTACTAATCCGATTTCTTTGTAATTTGGATATGTTGTAAGCAACATTAAGATCTCTTTTTAGAAAAAATAAAATAATTATTTTTAGAAAAAAAAACAAAAAAAAATGAGATAACAATTTTCTTAAAAAAAAAAAAATAGGTACGAGATTGCGACAATTACCAAATTCGTATATTTTATGTAGAATTTAATAATCTTTAACATATATTTTTTTCAATTTCTAAAATCGGGATTAACGATGTGAAAAATTCGAATTTGTGACATCCCATACATTATTTCAAACAAGATTTAACTTCTACGTATTACACTGTGAAGTTGTATTCCCAACAATTCCAATGCTTTTTGAATTTGGAACGCGACTTATTGTGCTGAGTGCGGGCCTTTATGAAATCCGTGGCTGTATGCGGCTAGGGCTAAGGCATTAAGAGGATTAAAAAAAACAAAAAGCCGGGAAGGGAGAATCGTAAGAACTTTATTTTATAACGAATGTTAACGAATATCGATTTCAAGATGTCTGTTCCTTCTTTAAATAAATATGAAGCTTTAAAAAAACTTTTTCCGAAAAAATATATATAACAATATATATAATATATATACAGGGTGATTCTTGGGTCATGAGCAGGAGTGAACAGGCTACTACGGACGGTCATGATGATCAACTTTCCCTACGGCGATAGCCAAAAAATATCCAAAAAAATACTCTTAATTGATCCTTAATTGATAGTTAAGTATCAATTAACTCATAATTAAGAGATTTTTTATGCAATTTCTTGGTTGTCTCCGAAGTAAAAGTTGCTCAGCGTAACCGTCCCTAGTACCCTGTTGACTCCTGCTCATGACTCAAGAATCACCCTGTATATACCCTAGCCGCATACAGCCACGGATTTACTCAGCACAATAAGTCGCGTTCCGAATTCAAAAAGCATTGGAATTGTTGGGAATACAACTTCACAGTGTAATACGTAGAAGTTAAATCTTGTTTGAAATAATGTATGGGATGTCACAAATTCGAATTTTTCACATCGTTAATCCCGATTTTAGAAATTGAAAAAAAAAATATGTTAAAGATTATTAAATTCTACATAAAATATACGAATTTGGTAATTGTCGCAATCTCGTACCAATTTTTTTTTTTTTTTTTTAGAAAATTGTTATCTCATTTTTTTTTTGTTTTTTTTTCCTAAAAATAAATATTTTATTTTTTCTAAAAAGAGATCTTAATGTTGCTTACAACATATCCAAATTACAAAGAAATCGGATAAGTACTTTGGCCAAAAAAAAATAAAAATGTTATTTCTTTTTATGCGTTTTTTTTCTTAACCTGAAGGATTTGAGACTTTATTTTCGGTGAAAGCACTACATATTTAAAGGTTAATAATCCAGTAAAAGGAAATATTTTTTTTCGCTAAGGGCAGTTTTGCCATATTAACCCGGCTATGCCCTTTATAACTGTTACTAGTTAATAATATGTATATCCGTCAGCTAAAGTTATCGCTATTCTTTTCCCCAGGCATAAAACACAAACGAACAGCTAACAATTATCAGACACGTATTTTTTCGGCGGTGATGAAGCTGGCCCTTAAAATACTATTTGTAGTAAAAATCTGATAAGGCAGTAAGCCAGTTAGTTACAAGAGAGATTCGATTAAGCCAAAGGAAAAACAGAAAGTCTCGTTTCAAATATAAATGAAACGGCACTCCAAGAAACATTTATATTCAGTAAATTAATGTAAACACGGGTTTTAGAAGGCATCTCTCATTATGAATTAACCAGGGAGGGATGTTCCTATTTGCCTTCCTTTGATCACCCCTCCTAATCTACGGGATTAGGTATCTGTTGACGTCTCACTTTTGCATAATTATTTGGATGAGAAAAATCTATTTGCTTGTTTTTGCGCGGAGTGGCGTTTAAGACACATTATTTATCGACGTATACTACAGTGATCTATCTACGAAATCGCATTACAAATGAGACTATCCGCAGCAGAACCAAAGTAACCGATATAGCTCTCCGAATCGCTAAACTGAAGTGGTATTGGGCGGGGACACATTGCACGTAGAATCGATAGCCGTTGGGGCGGAAAGATTCTTGAGTGGCGGCCACGTACCGGAAGGCGCAGCGTGGGTAGGCCTCCCACAAGGTGGACTGATGACCTAGTGAAGGTCGCAGGAGTTCACTGGATGAGGATGGCGCAGGACCGGCAATATTTGGGGGATGCCTGTTACAGTGGACGTCTTCCCGATTATATGATAATGATGATGAATAAATGAAGCTTTAAATTAGATACTTTATTCCCTTGAGAACTTACTTTAGTTAATGGTTAGCTTCCTGACTGACCTCAGCACTTCTAAAATTTCAGCGCAGACTTGAAGCCTCTACGGCCTCTTTGTAATGTTAATGCGGGATAATGGACAGACAATTTATTCCTTACTTTCAAACTCAAAGGGACGAATATAAAGAACAAACTGAAATGGAAGTAAAAGCTAAGTTTTTATTTTACATGTCATCTGTTATTCAAAGGGCCTACATATCTTAAGTGGACTATAGGGTCGTATACTCAGCGACGCAAATGTGTAATAAATAAATCGTTTATTATTTTTGGCAAGTAATAAATGTATGAGAATGACAGATTCGAACGAAAAGTCACGTGACCATTTCCATTTATTATGGTTACGTGACTTATCGCTTATCGTATACGATTGCATAATGGCATCATAGCTAGGCCTGCTTTGGTATCTTGTTGGAGTCTTTTGTAAACAAATAAATGGAAATCTGCCTATGTTGCCAAACCTAATAGGCATATTCCGGTCCAGTTTTTATCGGCTGTCGTGATTTCCTTATGTTCTGAATTACTAGATATTTTAAGTACTAAAACGGATGGCATAATAACCTCGTCCTGCCCGTCATCAGTTGAGCTATTAAAATTCAAACCCAATGTATTTGAAAATATAGTAATTTTTCTTTTGTTCTACATATCCGAATATGTCCTTTATAAATCACATTGGGCAGGACGAGTCTAAGTGACAAAGGGCACCTAGAGATACAGCCTATTTATTAGTTGTGTAGTAAACAGATTTCTAACTTCGCAATACACGTTTTTGCTATAGATTGCCATGTTTGCCAATTTCGTGTTTTAGTCAAAAGCTAAGTCTCTTCATAGGATTGCTTTATTTTCAATCAAGGAAGAAATTTTGCACTTCTCGGTCAAAAAGTTGTTAACTAAATAAGACAACTAAGGATTAAAGCCTTAGTTTTATCAAAGGATAAGTAGACAACCGAGTGCAAAGTAATTGATGTCGGTGTAATAAAATTCAACTTTCGCTCGTTGCAAGATATTAAGCCCCGTAATAAGCACCGATAGAGATATCAGCTTCCCGTAGAAACACAGATCACCTCAAGTACAGACTCAGAATTACAGATAGAACATTTAAGGCCACTAATACTTTGCATATATGTAGCTTCATAGCTTCCGTACTAAAAGTAAGGAAACGCGACCGATTATTTCAGTTGGGTCCACATTTACGACCTCTGTGCTTACCATTAGCTGCATTAGTTTAATTCGAATTTAAACAAATCTTTGACAAATATTCAGTTATAGGGATAACAAGGACTATTGAAGTACAGCATTGTGTAATACATATCAAAGGCTATTGATACTGTCACAATTCACAAGACTATACAGACCGACGACCTGGTTAACCCTTAGACCATTTGACAGCTCTGTTAAAGCATTCAATTACGAACCTTACGTATTTGTAAATTGATTTGGTTTTGTTTTTTATTTGCCACCACCTAAACTCTTCTCATGGGTGTATGAATAGGCGAAGGGATTTGAAGTGTCATTGACCATTTATTTATTGAAGATTGATGATGGTCAGTATCATCACAGTTGAGTGGACACACTACTGCGATCGTCAACCCGCTTGCTCAGGGTCGCGATTATTTATCTCCTACTGTGTCCAAACTCTTAGGTAATAGGAGGGGCCTTTGTCCAGCAATGGGCTGTTTATAGGCTGATGATGATGTGAACGTCAATCGGCTAAAATGATGATGATAAATTCACAAGTATGACTGAGTCATTGTCAGACTGAAAAACAAAAGTTGTCCACTCGGTGGTCAAAAGTTGACAGCTTTATAATAAAATCTATGTTACGATTTGATTGCAGGATATAGACCGGGGAACCTAGTTGTACCGTCAATTGTTTCATCCCAAAATTAGTACAGGAATTTCTTAACTTTAGGCATATCCACCGAAAAGACGATAACCTAACTCTGACAATGAGCCGACTACACCATGTGAACCTCTCTCGCAAACGCATGCGGTGTCTAGTGTTAGTTTGTGCGTAGAAAGTATACATTTCCAGTATGACATTAGTGAGGGAAACTTGACTGCAAGCTGCCCACGCGCTTTGATTATTGTTATTGAACTTTGTGAGAAAGTGAAGACCATCCCGTTCCGTCCGTTCCATTTAGATTTACTAGCATTGGCTTTAACCTTTAACTGACTACAGAAGGCCGAGTGTAGGTAATCACTTATAAAAAACGTCTCGATCGCGTTTACGTTTTCATCGTCATTTGTATAAAATTGGCGATGAAAACGTAAACACGATCGAGACGTTTTTTTATAAGTTATTACCTACCTACACTTGGCCTTCAGGAGTCCCACAGAACGTCTCGTATTTATTCCCAGCTTTATGCAAAGGGAAGGAGGTGGGCATCGTCTCGGTAGTTAAAGGTTCAGGGTTCTGTAATTAGTTCTTTATTATTTGCATACAGTTAGTGAAAAATCTTTGCCAAAACTGACAATGAGGGTAGTTTTCCTCCTTCGCCGCCCCCGCGCTGCCCGCGGCCAGCACCCGCTGAGGATCCTCTAAATGGATCGAAACATGTCGAGCAATTATCGACTTAAATTACGTGAGTAACCCGTTTGATAAATATTTAAATATATTTGAATCTCACGTTAGATATAATTTTTGCCCTTCGTATTTTCACGGAATCGTCTGAATTTATCTTTCTACTCTATTAGCTTCAGTGCAATGTATACCTACTGAAGTTCATTGTGACAGCAATATGCACTATATTTGTACGTGGCAATTAAGTAAGTAGGTAAATTTTTTCGGTCCAATATTAAATTAGTACGGAATAGCAATGTACCGAGGAGAAGTTTAATAACTTGCGAAACTTCTATAGAGAATGTTCTCGGCAATTAAAATTTTACAAACAAATTGGCATACTTAGAGCATGCCAAAACCGTTTTATATACATGCTTTTTAAGCTATATTTTATGCCTTGTGTACTCAATTGTGAAATACAATATTCTTCATAACTCTTTTTTATAAGCTCTCATGGAAACATTCTCAATCTTAAATTCTTATGAAAATTCTCGGAAATTTCCAAGATATTCCTGCAATTTTGAGAATGTTCTCCAACTTGTACATTGCTAGTACGGTACGGAAGCACCTACGTGTATCAGTTCTAGTTGTCTTAAGGTGCGTTTAAACCAAAAGAGCATTCGCTGTTCTAGCGCCCGTTCTACGAAATCAACCAATCACGTTTTGTGTACCGATCGAATTTCGTAGAGTGGGAGATTAGAACAGCGAATGCTCTTTTAGTTTGAACGCACCTTTATATTAAGCTGCATCTATTACTTGAGGTGATCTGTGTTTGTATGTTTTGACGATATTCCCTCACTAAAATAACATTCGTGTACAATTTAGCTCAAAGCCCACGCATCAGTCAAAACAAGCTGTAATTTTCGGATATTAAATCGCTTGTTTTACGACTTTATAAGAGCGATATTTCTTGTCTGGGGACATACAGCGACCCTCTATATATAGTATGGACTTTGTCGTTGAATTATTTTTATCGGTGAAATAACGTGCTTTATTATATACAGTAGTTGTAAGGCTAGCGTTACGTCTGTAAGTTATTACCAGAGATCGGACAAATGTACGTCATTGGTCGCAATAATATAGACATGACTCCATAGTTGATTGAATGAATAAACAAACGAATAATTTCTTTAAATTTGATTTTGAAGTTTTTAGGTTACTTTTTACTAAGGTTTGCATAGTTACTGGCGTTGAAAAGGTCATTTTGTGAAAATAATTATTTATTCAATCAATTTTGGATTTAAGTCCATATTATGCGAACAATGGCGCACTTTTTCCGATCTCTGGTTATTACGTAAGTCGTAGAGACGGAGCTATTAGATGGAATGAGATAGTGATATTCACCTCTCATTCCTTAGTATAGCTTCGTCCCTACAACAAACGTTAGAACTCAAGGTGTAAACCTATTTTAGTCCACTGCTGGACATTAGCATCTCTCATTACCTGTGGTTTGGACGCGGACGCATTAGGAGGTAAATACACATCATCGCTATGGTAGGCAAGCGGGTTGGCGATCGCATTTGTGTGTCCACTGATGATGTTACTGCCCAACATCAATATTCAATACCAAGAATGTGACACTTCAATACCTTTGTCGATTCTTAAACCACACACGGGAAAATTTTTGCTTATGCAAAATATGCTTATTTTAAATCAAAGTATGGCGTAGATGAATGAAAACACAAATGTATACTCACATCCACGAACATTGCTTCATTACTTCAAAATTTCCTTATTTTCCTCACACTATCCTGAAAATTTAGTTAATAAAATATGACATGAAGGCTTTTCAGCGTGTAAATCTAGTTAAAACGATGACTGAAAGCCGCCTGAAAGCAAAGAGCTAGGTTCAGATATAATCGCCTTAGCGAGGCGTTGGATGTTTCAGGATTATAATAATAAAGCATATACAAAGCTTTCAGTAGTATTCGTGCTAAAATTAAGTATTCATTTTCGCTTTGTTATGAAGAAATGAGGCTTGAAAGTGATGACAGTGAGAATTCAATTTCGTTAATTGTAGTCAAAGCTTTGTAGCGACAGTATGTCATCGCGAGATAAACTTCCCATTTTTTACTAACTATAAAAAATCTGGTTATACATTAAATTAAATTAAAGCATTGTGTTTTTCCTAAGGATAACGGTTTTTAAAACAAATGAGTGATATAAATATAGGTTTCTGGAATAAAATAAAATATAAACATTTGCCGTTCCTTATCATACTTTGTTATGATTATGAATTGTCATAGTTCATAACAAAACATGATAGACATTTGTTTAATACTCACTTTTAATAACTAGGCTATAATTAATACAAATGTCTATCATACGTACGTACGGCCTAACGGGGTGATCTTACAACACGATCTACCTTAAAAAGTTTTAATTGTGTATTCAACACAAAAGGAAATCCTAGGAATTCTATCCCAGACAAATTAGAAGATCCTTGGGGATAAGATTGCGCACCCCATCGTTAATTACTTAGTTACTCCCTTCATTACCATCCAGTGAACGAACAGAAATCGTGATTAGAAACTATCAATTCCACACCCCTATCGGAAACAGACATCGTAATACTTCAAATTCTAAATTGATCTCTGTGCTGGTATAAATAAGATAGTTTAAGCCATGCACTTGCAATACTTTACACCGACTCGCGAAGAGACTGTGATCTTTGATTGACGTTGAATGAATAATTTGTGCACATTGATTCACTTTTTTACACAAGACTCGCATATAGGAATATGATGGTATGCTTATCGGGGCATTCCTGCCGTCACTACAGGGACACACCTTTCGCACCTATTCTACAAATAAAATATGGGAATGGAACGTAAGAGCTGATTGACTGATCATTGAATGAAAGATTTACTAAGACGGGGATGAAAGATAGAACTAAGAATGTAACACAAGCTAGTGAATGCATGTTGAACTTTTTAAATCCTAATCTAAAACTCGGAATCATGGTATGGGTACCTATAAAATAAACAAACTAAATCGTTTTATTATAATAAATGCGGCTACAAATATCATTTTTGGATGAATTCATAGGTAGGGTTTTGCCGTAATCGCCACGCTTGGCATGCGGGTTGGCGATCTCCGCGCACTTCAGGGATACTGCTGCCAATCCCCTGATAATCTTGGTCGTAGTTTTAGAACATACACGGGGCAAGTGTAAGGTCAGTGACACGGGTGGCGCCGGACCGGTCATTGTGGCAATCTTTGGGGATGACCTATGTCCAGCAGTAGACGTCTTTCGGCTGATATAATGATGATGATGAATTAAACATGAACAGATCATTGCAGGTTCATGGTTTCAACATATATCTAGCTCAGTACCAGCATATACTTCCCAATGCAAGTGCAAAGTGATCAGAAGTGCCGCCCGCTATCGGTTCATGGTACAAGTGGCTTTCAATGGCACTTGAGAGTAACGTTAACGCTTAACGTCTACCTCCTAGCTCTATCAAGCAATTATCACCTTTATTTGAAAGAGGAAGGGGTGAAAAACGCTCGATGAATTTTGTTAAGTGACGTGAAATCTGTTTTAAATGGGCCGATAGACGAAGGGGAGTGACGAGAATTCGAAATTTATAACATGCACAGTTCGGTTTATTATTGAAAATTTAAATTAATATACACCGTATTTTTATTGATTTCCGTTAAATTAAAGGAAAGCTTATTTAGGTCAAAAATAATCAATTTCTCTAAGAAACTAGTATCTTAACTCTTACTGTTATTGAGTTATTAAAAAATAATTTTAATGACTGAACAAGTGTGTTGCAATCTTTATTAGGTACATCCTAATGTTACTTATTTTGACATGTGCCGTCAGTCACCTGAGATCTTATTCTCTAGGTTCTCTCACACTTGCCATTACAATTATTATGTATCAAAACGAAAAAAAAATTTTTTACGAAATTAACATAGCCGATATACCAGGAAACTTCTATTAATGTCCCAAGTAACCTGTTCAATTTAACGGAAACCAATAAAAACACAGTGTATAACTGCAACTTTCGTTAGCGGCATATTATTTATTGAACTGATGCCTAGTAAGTTGAAAAGCTATTAATAAGATTTAATATCCTATCCCATGGTATGCTATCCCCTCGTATGTGGTCTGTCACAAAAATACTACAGAAAATTTTACTTTAAAATGAAAATTCTAATTTCCATTGAAGTACATTGGTGACAGACGACCTTTTGGGTCGTTTCCACAGTTGAGGGGCGATGTCTCTAAAGTAGCGTCACCAACTACCAAGTTTACCAACAGACAAATCGTATCTTAGCAGCTGCAAGTTTGTTGCAAAATGAGGATACCCCTATTTGTAACTAGATACCTGTAACTTGTACGGTTTCGCATCGGCTACTTCCGTTGCAATTGTTGCATTGTCGCGAAGGGATGTTCTAATCTAACAAATTATGTCTATCATACGAACTAAACTAATCTAAAACTTTTGTCTAAAATACGAAGTTGGGTCTCCTGTAAGTTTATGATGGTATACTCCATTTCAAATACGATGGCCCCATACCACTGCAAAGTTTATGTGGCATCCACATAAACTTTGCAGTGGTATGGTATTTGAAATGGAGCATACCGCGTCTAATAGTTTGTCGTCGTTGCCGTCACATTCTAACAAGTATGCAAGTGTGAAAGTGACGGCACAATAAAACTGGACCATCATAAGCCACTTGGTTAAGGAAAACGGCAAAAGTGTATAATGTAACCTCCAAAAGTTAGAGAAAATTATGTAGGCGAAAGTCAAAGTCAAAATACCGTAAAGCCGGGTTACTTTGGCCCAAGGGGGTAACTTTGGCCCAAAATTAAATTTATCATAAAACCAAAGCATCGCATAAATTACATGATGTATTGTTATGAGGCGTTTAGGTATGAATTTTGCATCCTGACACATACTAAAACTGTTAATTTTAAATAAGTCTGCCCGTCTGTCGAACTTTTTGTCTATCACATTTTTACGCGAAAACTGCTTAACCGAATAACACGAGAGCGGCTATGAATATACTTTGAGAAATTAGGAACATCATGAAGTAAATAACTAAATAGGTTTTAATACAAAAAAAATCTTTAATGGAAGTTAGGTATCTAAAAGTTGCAAAAAGCACAGCATAAAAATGTTATATGCCGATGAAATTCAGGACAAACGTGAGAATTAATCGAAATAAGAAGTATATGAAAAGACTTTTATGATGGAGTTTAAATTTATATCATAATAATTATTTTAGTTTGCATTTGTCATTATGATAAAATCTTAATTTTACTGCAATAAAACAAACAATGTGTAAGAGGAAGTGGTGCTATTTTACACGTAATTTGTCTAAACATGTTACTTATCTTCATAATTAATAAGCGTTACGCTACAACACGAAAAAAAGTCATGGGCCAAAGTAACCCTCCCGAATATATTACTTTAGCCCAAACTTTACGAAACAGAAAAAACTCTTGGGTATTATTTTATTAAAGAGAAAGTGTGTAAATTACTTGATTACACTCTTAACTTTACTTCTGATTTATTAATTCAAACATAAAGGTGTTGTATTTCAATTAAATCGAATGAGAAGTAAAACACATCATTTTTTTGGGACAAAGTAACCCGGCTTTACGGTATTTATTTGTCTAAAAGCGGGTGGTGTTACAAACAGGTGTTACATAATCACCAAATTAAAAATAAAAAAAAACCGACTTCAACCGGTTTCTCCAAGATTCCCGATTTGTTTCCATCATTGGTTTCCTCAAATGCTACTTTCTGAATGCAAATTCTTGTAAATGAATGAAAATTACCAAAAGCGCCATACATGTACCTATAACAATTGAAGAGATCCCTCGATTTCTCCAAGATCCCATCATCAGACCGCAACTTGGTGCCAACGGGACCATCTCGGGGTAATACACGTTCGATCACAAAAAGATTTTTTTTAAATCGGTTCACTATTCTCGGAGATATCGGGTAACATACATACAACAAAAAAAAAATCAGTCGAATTGAGAACCTCCTCCTTTTTTAAAGTCGGTTAATAAATGCTAAGTACCGTAAAACCATACAACTATAGTCCAGTACTACAACTATGGTCTACAAGTTCAACTCGTAACTAAGCATCAATGGAAATCTGTTATTTTGGTTTTATCTAAGTGTTTTAATCATTAATGAGGAGACATTGTGTAACAACTGCGTCAATAATATAATAATTACACAGAATCGAAGATATTTGACTTAGTTTTGGACCATAGTTGTGAGCTTTTGGACTATAGTTGGGTAGTTTTTTGGTACTCCACTTTTTGCCCTATGAGGCATACAAATATATACAGGGTGTGATTGTGCTAAACAAGGCAACTAAGGATGAATGCTGTAATTTTCCGCTACACGTATTTCAGACTTCTATTCGTCGAAATTGTAGGCGAAGTTGTCATGCGACAATCTATACAGTCTACGAAAGTGCTACAATAAATATGAAATGAATAAAATTCAAATCGATTCATGCCGATACGTTCTGGAAATACGCTCTTTGTGGCGTTCGTTTGAATTTTTATCGTTTCGTATCGATAAAATGTCTTCGAGAATATATTTTGTCAGACTAAAGATATCGGAGACTGTGACAAAATTCAGTCGGTTTCGGTTTCGAGTCGAAGTACGAGTAGCATGTAAAAAGAAAATGGTATACTGTCGTTTTGCTTTATAGGGCAGCACTTAAATGGAAAATGTTTTTTTTTTTTTCAAAATTGTCTTGCTTGATGTCCTTCACATTTTCATTGTAGAAAGAGGTTTCTTTCACAATACATTAAATTAACCTAAATCCCTTTTATGGCGTACCGAGGATTCTTTTGTGTAGCGAAATAACAGAGGCCCTCGGGGCTGTGACTAAATGAAGAAAAACAAAAGCCGACCATTAGGGTTGGCACCGGCCTATGACAAACAATGCCGCGCAAACATGGCGGCATAGGGTTGTCAACGAAAGTGTAATCCTAATTAAGTGACTCGAAGAAATAACAAGCAAATAATGCAGAGGAAAACGAAGTTTATTCTGAAAGCTACTTAGTAGCTAGACAAACATAATTCATCACGTTCATAAATATACATAGTATATTTGTCTTTATAAATTAAGTATGAGAAACGGTTATTGTTTTAGGTTCTAAATTATTTACTTGCGTATATGACCTGTCAGTTAAAAATATCATTCGTTTTTTTCCCAAGCCATGAGAAAAAAAGGATAGAGAAACTTTTATCTGACAGACACTGCGGATTGAAAAATCAGCCCTAAGCCTACTTAGGATTTCCGTCTTAAATAGCTCTTTTACACAATCTGTTGTTTTTAGACTAAGCCGTACAGTTTGAAGATAAATGCTAACCCTACCTGAAGCAAAGGAAATACCTTTTTTCCTGTAGCGGGCTCGGAATGTGCAATTAATCTCCCGATTCCGGGCCTTGTGTGTAAATAATCTGTTGCTTTAGTGTAGTGTAGGCTTGATTGTAACGCTGCGGCGAAGCGCTTAGATTATCTGTGATTGTATTTCATGGATATTCACGTAGTTCCGTTTTTGCTGAATTTTAGCTTTGATCATACATAAGGTCGACGGAGGCTAGTTCAATGAGGAAATGTAGCTGAGAAATACAAATTATTTTAGTTTATTTTTAAGATCCAACTTATGGAACTGAGAAAATTGCCGCTAAATAGCAGTGTTTGCAATGCTGTGTTTCGGTTTCGGGGTATTTAAGATAGCCGGTGTAATTACTGGCATAGATAGAGGAAATCTATCTTAGTCCTCAGGGTAGGCAGCGCATAGGCGATTTTTTTTATCACTATGTCCATGGGCCTCAGTTCCTGCTTTCCAACAGGTGGGCTGAGAGCTCAGTTGTCTACCTTCATCACATAAAAAAATGGTGTAGGTACTTAACAACTTTAGGCAGTGAAAAAAGGCGAAAAATTAAAATTTTCTATGCGCGATCAGCAATACGCATCTACATTTTTTTTAATTTGCCATCTTGTTCTACTGTCGAAGGAATAACATATCTATAATTTGTGTGACTAACTTTCGTAACACAATTGACACGATCGTGATTTTTGTTCGGATTAAGGCCTTAATTACGTACTTTTTTTTGCAATCTACCCATAATACGAAAGCATACATGAATCAAACTTTTTCATAATACCAATTTATATGAGCACTGTTTTTCTCATCAACCGAATTTTCGAAAGCGGGCGATTCTCATGCATAAAAAACTCCGCCAACCCGACACCAAATTATTCATTAAAAGTCCACCTGTTACTGCGTTGGCTTCGAATATGATGTTTTAATTAATTGCGTGGGTCGTCATCCCGTCCTGTACATGTTATTTCGAAAGTCCCGCGAGTACGAGTGAGTCAAAAGTACTCAAAAGAACCAATATATCTTGACCTAGGAATCCTTCCCTTGGTTTACTTTTGAGTGCAGTTAAATAGCCAGAAATCAGTCATTTAATATATAAACATGGCTACAAGGAGCAGTGAAACAATACACCTTAAACACTAAAGAAATAAAATAATCAAAATTACATGAATTCTAAACCTAAATTTACACACACATAAATACATAAAAATTACATAAACACACTCAAACATAAAAATAATCCCTAACACGACCCCGCGTTACTCGACCCGCGATCTTTCCGATGCAAAGGTGCCCATCACACTAGCCGCGTTGCCTCGCTGTACCGCGATGGACAACCTTTGCATCAAGAAGAAGCCGGAGCGTGGGTCTAAACCTCTCTCCCGCAAGCGCCGACCCACCGCCCTAATAAAGTCCTTGGCCTCGGCACACCAACACCCCATAGTCTCCACCGCGAGCGGGACAAACAAATAGTTTGCCAACACCGCATATTTTTCCCGCTTGCGAACCGCAGCCAGCTCGGCCGCCGCGCCCGCAGAGCGTATTGTTCGGCTTAGATGAGACGCCGCAAAGGTGCTGACGCACGTGGCATCCCACAACAGACATCTACCTTTCTCCCACGGGATGAGAGTAAGCCCGTCAGGCCTTTTGCCATCTGAGCGATTAAGGCCGGGAGGTTCTAGGAGACACGGGATATTTGCCGAGACCAGCGCCCTCCGAACGATGTCGTTAAGGGCATGATGGCGTGGGAATCTCCCTGCACACCGACAACAACTAAGCGCGTGATGGCCGTTGCTCTCCACCATGGTGCCGCAAATGCATAAATGGGGCTGACAGACATCACATCCCAAGCGAAGAGCCACCGCCACACGCACAGAGTCGTTGTCAAGGAGGGTGCCAAAATGTGGAGATGGAAGAGCATGAAGCCACGCCCCCGACTCAGGCTTCGCCACGGCATTAAGCCTAGCTTTATCCACCCCCACTGCGTCCTGCAAAATACGCACATACACCCGTTTCACTCCTACGCTGTCCCACAAACGCTGCGAGTCCGGCCTATCTGGCAAGGGTGCACCCGGGTTGAGGGCCGACCAGGCCATCCTGGCATCAGCAGCATAGGGTACAGAAACCTGGTCACCATTTAGAGGCAAAATTTGAGTGACAAGGCTCTCGACCCCAGCCGCCGATGCCAGGAAAGCCGGCAGACACACATCCTGAGCGCACCGGATGCCTAAACCCCCACTCCGAATGGGCAGAGATGCCAGAGCCCACTGATCAGCATTAAGGGAGACATTCAACAGGGATTCAGTCAACTCCTTCAGCACACCGTCAAATGTACTGATATGGACCGGGTGCAACCAGACTGGTGCTGTACGCAAAAAGTAGGTCAACTTAGGAAGGGCAAAACAACTCCTAAGCAGAACCAAAGCTACGTGCGCAGATAATCGCTTCAGGCGCTCCCCCGCCATCAGTAAAAGCTGCCTCCTTACCTCGAATGCCCCAGGAACGGCTTCGGGGAATATGGGAGAGCCCAAGAGAGAAAAGCTTTGAGGTGCCAACTCCTGAAGTCCGGGAAGCAAATCCCCCAAATCTGGGAAGCACACACGAGATTCGGCACTACATGGGTAGAATTCACACTTGACAGGATTGACCTCTAGCCCCAGATTCCGAAAAAGCGGAAGCAGAGTGAGCAAATCTTGCTTCACTACCTCAGGCTCACCCCCGAGGGTACCGTCATCCAGGTACCATATGTTCAACGGGGAATGAAGCCCCGCAATGGCCCTCTGTATGGCGAGACTGAATACCAGAGGTCCAAGTGGATCCCCCTGCTGTGCGCCGACCTGAGATAAAACGAGGGAACCATTGTAAACCAAGTTTGAAGGCGACGAGTATACTTGATACAAGAATGGATAGAGAGAGGGTATCTTATCTCTGGCCTCAGACAGCAAGATATCCCGCTCAACAGAGTTGAACGCATTCTTGATGTCCAGCTTAAGTATTACGGCCTTCGCATTCAGTGGGTCTACAGCAAAAGCTCGCGTGGCGTGAATTGCAGCTTCGCAACCCAGCCTAGTGCCAAACCCCAATTGGCGTGGTCGCAAATAGGCCGCCATCTCTTCCCTCACCGCCCGACACCCGAGCTTAGCCACCAACCGGCGAAATGTGCTGCCGATAGCAATAGGCCTCACGCCTCCATCCTTTTTAGATAATGCGCACAACGCTGCCCCATAGATATAAGGACAAATCACCGGATTCAGCTGCCCACTGAGTAGGAAA
The DNA here is from genome assembly GCA_025490895.1 of Thaumatotibia leucotreta. Classification (NCBI taxonomy): domain Eukaryota; kingdom Metazoa; phylum Arthropoda; class Insecta; order Lepidoptera; family Tortricidae; genus Thaumatotibia; species Thaumatotibia leucotreta. The sequence goes on along the minus strand of JALPQI010006736.1, from coordinate 3,770 downwards.
TTACAGAGCTTCGTCAGAGACTGCAACAACCGCCGACCATTATCACCTGCAGAGCCGGACGTGAGTTCCTTCAGATGCGCTGGACGGATGCCGTCTAATCCGGCAGCCGAACCAGGGTCAAAAGTACCGAGAGCCCGGCCCACGTCCTCCACCTCAACCGTTAGCGCCACAAAAGATCCATCTGGCTCTGGAGGGAACAGCAGAGGACGAGAAGGAGCCGGGTGCTTAGACTCCAAGGTGGAAAGAGTCTCCGGAGTCGACGGGGCCACAGCGCCGTCCGACATTAGCACCCGCACCGCACCCTTGATGTCACCCTCGAAAACTTTATACTCAACCGTCTTAAGAACAGAGCATGGCCGGTTGACCCTTGGTTCTCCATAAATGTCCCCTTCAAAATCACTGGTCGAATCTATGTTGCGCTTGACCTTTGTAGTTAGGTTACCCGCACCTGCCGCATCCGGCGTCCGCAATGCGGAATAGGCGAAAGCTAGTAGTGCGACCCATTCACTAACACCATTAGTCGCGATACATCTATCCATAAGATCGCTCAACCTACCTGCCGCCAGACTCCGAGCCCCCTTAGGGACATGACGCAGCACCCGCACTGATCGTTTAAGGACAGCTAAGTCATCCAGCCCTACAGCTCCTGGGACATTTGTCTGTGCCGGCTGTGACGCTACCTGTGAGCGGTCGGAGGAATTCGTACGCGGTGAACCTTTGTGCATGCGACCGATATGCACTTTAAGGCCATGAGCAGAGAACGTCCTTGGTGAACTAGTAGGGCAGTGGGGACAAGAAATACACAGCGAAGAGAGGTCACTCATGGTTCTACATAAAATGTACCTTATAGCCAACAACTATACAAACAAATACAAAAAAAAACAATAGATTAAAACAAATATACAAACATTCCCTAAAACCGTAAATTGTATAAAAACAAAATTAATGTAGGAAACAAAGCACCAACAACAGAAATACAAAGAGTAGGTAGCATTAATTATGTAGCATTAATTTGAAAAGCGCTAAACACTAACACCCATAAAAGGGAAGTTAAAAAAACACAATAAAATGTCCAACGAAATGTCAACATAGGCGGCACTCTTAACACAAAGAGCATATGTATTTATAAAAAAATATATTAAAACTAACAGCATTAAACCTCGTCCTGCTGAATGTGATTTATAAAGGACATTCGAATATGTATAACAAAAGGAAAGCGACTATATTTTCAAAATCATTAGGTTGAAATTTCAATAGCTCAAACTTTATATGATGGGCAGGACGAGGTTAAGGTCAAAATTAAAATAAAAGTTAAATACAATGTCCAAATCATTAAAATGCAGCCAAATGTCAAATAAATAAAAATCTTTAAAAAAATACATTAATAAAACTTATTCAATATTGCTTTTTAAATTAAGTATAACAAGGCACCTACAATTAACGGCCAACTTACAACACAGACAAAATATAAAAAAAATATTAGGTAGGTATAAACTTAATAAATTATTTCATTTCACACCCAACAGGAATTACAATCTTGTCATCTACAAAATAACCATTAATAAAACAATATTAGTTTCCTTAATTACCATTAAAAGATAAGCTGTTTAACAAGATGGCACAACAGACCCCGAACAACCCAAAAAATAGCTTATACATTTCTTTCTAGAACTAACCTATTTATCACTAAAAACAAAATGACAAAACTAAAATAAAAAAAAAATAAAAATAAAAAAAAAATCAAAAAGTCTTTAGCTGAAGTTGGGGATCGAACTTGGGATCACAGCATTCCACCGGGTAAAAGTAACACATGAAACCGCTTGGCCAGACGAGTCATTCTGAAGAGGGTGAATTTTAGGATCTTATTATAAAAGCAACCTTTTGTATTCGCCCGTTATCATAAGTTTAAACGAAACTGAGTTCACCCTCTAAATAAAAAAAAAAAACAGACGTAAACACTGCATCGCACGATCCATAAATAGCCATATAAAATCTAAACTTAAATAAATTTATCAAGATGACTCCAATTTCTGATAAAAAAAAAATATTAGTCGCCAAATCGTTCGATAAACGAATTAAATCATACAAAAAAAAACAGATAATTATGAGTGTTTAAAAAAAAAATCGGAAACCTGATTCTTCCAAATTTAGCCTTGCTTGAGCTCATTAAAATAGAATCACGAGTTGATTCGATAAAACAACGTCCCAAAATTTCCACAATTAAGTTTCCGTTATCGCTTTTAGTAATGTATTCAGAAAACTTGACGTAATGTTTTTTTTGGGACATTACTTTTTATTATCTTGAGTCAGCTGGAGATTCTGATTGGAATGAGCCCAAGCATGTCCAGATCTGGAAAAATCCAGTTACTAGGATTTTGGTCTTCATTTTCGGTGGCTATCCAGTAACAAAATGAAAATTATCAATTGTTTGTAATCGAGGGCTCGTTGTCTGGGGTATACTTGAAGCTTTCTAGTCTTCGCCAAGCGATGGTAATGACACCCCTGTAATGACCGCGGCGTCATATGACCGAATGTGACGCGATGATTTGTCGCCGCTTTTGGGACACATGATACGTTTAGATTTATGAGATCCGTAGGCAGAGATCAAATTATCTAACAACATACCTATCATGGGTTAGGCGTGTCTAAACCCCTATTCGTTGGCTCTCAGAATATTTTATTTTACAGATCTTGAGGAAAAACAAGCCGAATTTCTCTCTGGCTTACTAAAGGTTACGTTAGACGACACGCACGTAATTGATACATTTATTTGAAAGGAACTTCTTTACTGGTGCGATATATAAGCTTATTATTGTTTGTAATTTTTATACGTATTTATTAGAAAAAAAAATTGAATTGCATAAAATCTTATATAGGTACTTAGGCACTAGGGTGGATCGCGGTTGTATGAGTTTTTTTTATTTTATTTCAAACGTAATGGGCTAGTGAAAAGTAGATGCTCTGCTTATTACTTTAAAAGGAAATTAACTTATTTTTTTAAATTTCTTAGTTTTAATACTGCCCCAAGCCTGTCAAACATCAACCATATTGTAATCTGTGGGCCACATTTTGGCAAAGATAACTATAATTTTGGTGTATCGTTGTAGTCTGCGTCTGATAATAGTTATAATCGCTAGGCTAGAATCGCGGAAAATAATGCCGGTATTTAACACAAAGAGAGATTACAAACTAATGTATAAGCGTGCGAAAATTTGACAATTTTCCAAGGTATTTTCTAAGATAAAAAGTCATGTTAATTGCAAGAAATGTGTACTACTAGATTATTTGTATCTTTTTTAATAATAAATAGATGATTTGAATATTTTTATTTTCTTTTAATGGCCTTAAACACCGACTTAGATCTGTCTATAATTTTCATATTTTCAGTGGTCTTGGGGCAGTACAAGATGTACGAATATTAAGAATTGACCGTAATGTTTTTCATTTACTTTATTATGGAGCATCGATTTAGAACTAGCCCATTTCGAAAATCGAAAAAAAAATTATTCGATCCACCCTATTAGGCACATTTTTGAGCAATTTTTGTTATGTATCTATACTAGAAAACGTTCTGAATATAGACATCCATCTATATTTTTATATTTTTGGGATGGCGAAAACTCAATAGGTATAGAAAAAAAACTTTACACATCAAACAGTTTATTTAACGCCATGCCAATCTGTTAAAGTCATAACGTGACTAGTTACCGAGCGACGGTCGCGACGTCGCTGATAAATTGAGTGTCAAGTCCGCGTCATTGCGACAACGG
>JALPQI010006735.1:0-44899 GCA_025490895.1 Thaumatotibia leucotreta | reverse complement strand
ACTTTACTACTCCACCGATCTTTTTCACGAACATCAGCAGATCAATAGATCGATAGAAATCAGAAGATCAATCAAGAAGTGATAATTATACCTGATCGTTAAAATTTAAATCAAAACTGATTTTTATCCTCACCCGTCGTCACTCAAAGTCTGCAGCTGTTCGTGAAAAAGATCGATGTTATCTTGTATGAATCGAAAACAGAGTACAGATAGAAAGACGGACAGATAGGGTGAAACTCAAAGGGTGAAACTATATTTTTTGCCACAGTTAGAACTAATCTAGACGACTTATGTACCGCCATATCCCATTTCCAATTTAATACAATTTGTTGATTCAATTTAAACTACCACGATTATATCTCATATTTTAAAGACAAACGGGATCTTAATCACCTAAACTTACGTTTAATTATTTATCCTGACGTTTCGGGCATAACGTTACACACGTGGAGTTTGCCTGCGACCACGGATGTAACGTCATGCCCGAAACGTCAGGATATAATTAAACGTAAGTTTACGCGATTAAGACCCGTTTGTCTTTAAAATATTAATAAAAGGACCATGGGCATATTTGTATGGAGAGTGGACCAAGAACCAACAGAGCTGAAAGTGGTGTCATTAAATAGGTATTTACATTTATTTAATTTCATTCTATGGGCACTTTGTTCAATTCCATTGCAAAACTGAGATATTTAAAATTGTATATTAGTCAGAGTAAATACTATGATGAATGGTGTCTGGACGACGGGAATTTACTTAGAGAGTACCCGCAGAACTCCTTACTCATATAAAATTACCCAAAGGAATTCACCTTTGCACCCATAGAATGAAATAAAGTACATAAACAGACCTTTTTAATGACACTACTCCCAGCTCTGTTGGTTTTTGGTCCATTTTGACGCATAGTCCTTTGCTTCACATATTTAGATCAAACTTAGGAGGAATAATTTTGGCCATATTCAGCTAATAAATTAACAATGGTAAAATATACATATCTATTTACGACAAAAAATGTCAAAGTTAGCGACATGTTCCATGTCCGTCTAGGTAGGTACTTATATGGGTACACAAAGTGTTCAATATCTTCATCTTAATAGTGATTTGTTTTACAGTTCACTTAAACACATTCTACACTTTATTACAATAGTATAAGGTCCAAAGCTGTGTTGACAAGATTGTCTCTGATAGTGATGACAAACTTATGGAAATCAAATATTGACATTAGGTATGTACATACATAGATACATACCTTCCTCGAATATTTATTTCCAATTAGTACTGAACATATAGCGCGGAATAATCAAATAAACTCACTAGCCAAGGTCTATCAAAAATTATAAACACATTTGCATTGAATTAATAAATTTGCATAATAATATTCTTTTCAAATTATTGTTAGGTATAATGATAATGTCACCTACAGTTTGGTAACAGAACATTTGCATTTAAGATTTAAGGCAAAAACACTTTTCTATTACCAGAGATTATGGAGTTACTGAAAAGTGCATGCAAAACAACTAATTAAACATTACTATATACATTGCGCGTAGAACCGATGGCCGTTGGGGCGGGAAGGTTCTCGAATAGCGGCCACGTACCAGAAGGCGCAGCGTGGGTAGGCCCCCCACAAGGTGGACTGATGACCTGGTGAAGCTCGCGGGAGTCCGCTGGATGCGGGTGGCGCGGGACCGGTCATTATGGCGGTCTTTGCGGGATGCCTATGTTCAGCAGTGGACGTCTTTCGGCTGATATGATGATGATGAAATATTATTTGGGCAATTGAGCATTCGTTGGCTGATATGATATGATATGATCATTGACTGCTTAATTTGTTATTTTTTGGTAACGAATCACACCGGATATGTGGTAGCGTAGAAAATGATATTATTTTAGTAGATGGTACACCGCTTGCAAGTTACGCGAACGTACACGCCACTCAAGCAATGTTTGCTGATATGATATGATGTGATCATTGACTGCTTAATTTGTTAATCTTGGTAATTTTTGGTAACGAATCACACCGGATGTGTGTGCGTGGCTTGCGTGCGGTAGTGTAGAAAATGATATAAGTAGTAGATGATACACCGCAAGCGATGTGCAATCTACTATGACATTTCCTATGCTACAACACGCACCCCACGTACACGCGTAAGTGTAAGTGCTGCACCACAATAGTACATTTCCTAACTAGTGCGGGAAAACTTTTTTTCGGCGAGGGTGAAAGTTGGAGGCCGAGTGAAACGAGCGCGATAATCACCCAAGTTAAAAAAAAGTTTTTGCATGTGTAAGGGACTATTTTTTTCATAACAAGTGCGTTAAAAAGAGAAATTACCGCGCGCGAAGCGTGCGCAAAGTTCGTTCTTGCGCACTAGTTAGGAAAAATATATAAAGTACCTACACTCATCCAGTGTGGGCCTTTAGTTGCCTTCCGTTCATGATTCACGAATTTCACGATTGAGCCACAAGATGGTGCTGTCTGTCAATCCAGCTACCTTCAGATAGAAGCGAGAGATAGAAAAAGCAGTTTAGCTTTCTGTTTATACCTGCGAAGACGTCTCCTAGCTACTAGTGCAGAGATATACTCACACAAGATAAAAGGGACACCGCAATGATGCAAATCTTTCGGCCAAAACGATCACTGGCCAGAGTTGGGCAAAAAGTAATATCGTCTATTGTAATATGTAATTAATGTAACCACCAAAATGACGAAATTGAGTTAAGTATACCGTTCGACTGCAAATTTCCTGCTCTATCGGTTGGAGTATATAAAATTTTTATATCATGAAAAAAATGTCGAATACGTTAACAAAAACTTTGCCATTTTATTAGGTTTCTACGTTTTTTATTAACGTATGTAAAGGTTTCAAAAAATCATACACAATATTTTAAGGTAACTACGAATTTTTAAGTACAAAATATGTCTTTCCTAGTGTACTCACCATATTTTTATAAATGTCAATGCTGTAAGCGCAATCTGTATTGTATGGCTCATAAGCAATTCGGTTTCAATTTGTGAGTTACACTAAATTACGAAATCCACTATTGATGATTTTTGTGAAATTATTAACGTATCTACATTTTTTTCTAAAAATATTTAACGTAAGCACCAGCCATTTCCTGAACTACAACTGTGGTCGCAGTTAGTAACTGTGTGTCAAATCGACCTTTCAAAAATAAAACAAACAAGATAAACATCATTTCAATAGGATAATTAACTAAAAAGATACAACATACTTTACAAATGTCAAATTCGTTTTTGTGCCCTCCTGAAAAATCGTCATTTGGTGGTTACATTAATTCATATTACAACTGACGATATGATTACTTCTGTAAATTACATTTGTATGTGTACTTTGTAATATATATCACAATATATATACACGTACAAATGTGTACTGGCATGGCATAGTTGAAGAAAGGTATCGCGCATGTAGCTGCCAGTGGTAGTGCCGCTGCCAGCCACTAGATGGCGCTGTCTGTCACTCCAGCTGCCTTCAGATAGAAGCGAGAGACAGAAAAAGCGGTTTTGCTTTCTGTTTCCACCTGCGAAGATGTTTCCTGTGTAGTGTTGGAGAGAGATACTCACACAAGATAAAAGGGACACCGCGATGATACAGATCTTTCTCCCAAAACGGTCATTCGCGTAGCTGAAGAAAGGTATCCCGCATATAGCTGCCAGTGGTAGTGCGGCCGCTAGCCAGGAGATGGCACTGTCTGACACTCCAGCTACCTTCAGATAAAAGCGAGTGAGAGCAAAAGCAGTTTTGCTTTCTGTTTACACCTGCGAAGACGTCTCCTAGCTACTAGTGCCGAGATATACTCACACAAGATAAAAGGGACATGGCAATAATGCAGATCTTTCTCCCAAAACGGTCACTGGCATGGCATGGCATCGCAGAAGTAAGGTATCCCGCATATAGCTGCCAGCGGTAGTGCCGCTGCCAGCCACTAGATGGCGCTGTCACTCCAGCTACCTTCACATAAAAGCGAATGAGAGCAAAAGCAGTTTTGCTTTCTGTTTCCATCTGCGAAGACGTTTCTTAGCTAGTGTCGGTGAGAGATACTTACATAAGATAAAAGCGAAACGGCAATGATGCAGATCTTTCGTCCAAAACGATCAATGGCATAGATGAAGAAAGGTATCCCGCATATAGCTGCCAGTGGTAGTGCGGCCGCTAGCCAGGAGATGGCGCTATCTGACACTCCAGCTGCCTTCAGGTAAAAGCCAGTGACAGCAAAAGCAGTTTTGCTTTCTGTTTCCACCTGCAAAGACGTTTCCTAGCTGTGTAGGGAGATACTCACACAAGATAAAAGCGATACGGCAATGATGCAGATCTTTCTCCCAAAACGGTCACTCGCGTAGCTGAAGAAAGGTATCCCGCATATAGCTGCCAGTGGTAGTGCGGCCGCTAGCCAGGAGATGTCGCTGTCTGACACTCCAGCTGCCTTCAGGTGGAGACGGGTGGGTGACAACCACCCGATTTGAATCCCGTACGTGAATGTGGGGATTGTGGCTGCGAACATAGTAAATTGTGTCACTAGGGATCAAATTCATTGAAGCGATGGATTCCACAATATAATACCGAGCGTAGTGCTGAGAACGAGAGGTGTTTTCTATCTCTAAGTGGCAGACTTCGAAACTAGACTGTTAAGAAACCATAGGTAGCCCTATTTACTTTTGCCGCGTGTTGACGGCGGTAAGAGTACATTTATCACTACCCCTAGTCTTCCCGTAGGTGTCTTAAGAGGCAGGGGTTGAAGTGTAGCCAACGGGTCATTGAAGATTGATGATGGGCAGCAGCATAGGTAATTGGAAAAGTATGAGTTCAGCAGTGGACTGAAAAAGATGATGATCTCCTACAATTCCTACCTTCTTGCGTGGCATTGCCTAAAAGTAAAAATGGTCAGCTGGTCGAGTATCGATTCAAAAATTATAATTTGACCAATTGTATAGTAAATTGCTAGTAACAATCTCTGGCATTAAACAAACGTGCTATTGCCCAGCGTTGCGATTATGGGCATTTACTTCCTAATGCGTCTATACTATATGCATAGTTAATAGTAGAGGCCTACGTCCAGCAGTGGACTATCATAGGCTGATGATAATGATGATGATGAAACAAACGTAGCAGGCAACTGTTCGCGCCTAGGTACTTATGAGATAAATGTTAGCTGTTATTTTCTTTTATATGCCTAGGGAGAAGGAAGGATGGTGATAACTTTATCTGATGGATATATTGAGCAGGATATTATGAAACAGGCTGTAAGTAATGTAAACTTAATAGTTCATACGCATGCAACGGTGTAATATGTAACGTAACGGTAGTATTGAGCTATTAATTAATAAATTAATGTAAAATGTAATTAAGCGAAGAAATCAATGGTTATTGAACGCGGAAACGCTCTGTGGTTTATGTGATACCAAAAAAATGCCACTTTCATGAAATAATAAACTTTGGGTACATTTTAAGTAATTTCTAATCAGATTATGAGCTGTCATCTAGAAAATTTCAATAATTTTTCGAATTTCCACTTGTGTTGCCGTCCCACCAGAAAAGGGAAATAATAACACATTAGGAAGAAACACTTTGTTTTCGCCAGAAATGTATAAAGCTCGTGATTCTGATAAGAAATTACGTAAAATTGAGCCAAAATTTCATATTTTATAAAAGTTTCATTTTCTTAGAAATGCTATTTCATGAGCACTTCTTCACCGGGAACATACAACGATGTGTAGTGAGTTTTTTTTACTTTTTACTGTTTTTACTGATTAAAATATAGGTATTGAGTTAGTATTAGTATATTTACAAATAAAATTAATCGTATTGGACAATAAATGTTATTTTGATTAAAACTTTACAATATTCATATTTTAAATTACCACTTTGCTGCGTAAAGTCACGCTCGAAACGTCTAAAAAGTATAAATACGCTAATATGTTTCCGTATAAAAATAAATTAAATAAGGACATAATTAAATATAAATAAGCCTTTATATAGACAATATCTTCCGGCATAAAAAATACAAATAATGATATTTACAACACAGTGTAAATAAATAATAACAACTGAATTTAAACGTAACAAAACATACACAAAATAGAAGTTCATTTAGTATAATTATCAAAATATTACAATAAATTCAAGTTATACTCACGACAACAAATAATACATTAACTTTCTCTTACCTAATAGTGCCGTTAAAATTTGTCTCTTAGCACTACTTTCGACAGGTCTCCGCTTTCTTTCCATGGCTGTATGATTCACTGCCGCTGTCCACCATCGATCACGGACAAATTAAAAACAAACTAGGTACACTTGCAAATGCCACATTTAGAGGTTATGTTGCGTAAAGATTACATTAAATTAAATTACTGTTTGTTTATTTGAAATTGATAAAAGAATCACCTTTTCACAAGATTTAAGAGTATGTTTTAGTTATCACAGCGTCTGTTTTTATTGTAGTTTTATTTTAAGCGAGCGTAAAGTCATACGGACGGCGCGATTTCAACTGATGTGTGCTGTCCGCTATAGCGGTAGTATACATAGCGTATACATGTTTATCTATAACTACGTACATTGCTGATGGTGTCACAATATCTACTCATGTTGTATGCAGACTTTATGGTATAATTTCGCATATTTTCAGATTGAATTAAATTCTTCACGCGCACACTCCGTGATTTCCTAAACCGGTAAACAATACTGATTTTGTAATTAGTAGGTAATTACAATTAACTATGCAGATATGGTGTATTATGTTAATATTGGTACCTCCTACTTATCTATTTAATTAGTATTTACAAATTCGTAGGTGAAGAATTGAAGATTAAACCATTTTCAATTGTCTAATTATTTATGAGTAGGTAAAATTCGTTTATAATTTTATGCAAATTTTAACGTCTTTATGTAGTCATTTATTATACATTTTATGGTAATATTTTGAAACTAGCTAACTACTAACCCTAAATGCATTTCAAATTTGAACTCTACCTACAATCGATAGAGTTCGAATCTAAAGTGGCCATACGACTTGGGAATCTAAATATCGGGTGCATTACAGGGTTCATCATTATCATCATCATCATGTCAGCCGAAAGACGTCCACTGCTGAACATATCCCTCCCCCAAAGATTGCCACAATGACCGGTCCTGTGCCACCCGCGGTTTACTAATGTTTGGCAAATAATTTTTCCCAAAGTATCACATCGCAAACTATTTTTCCCAAATTTTCATTTGGCAAAAATTCAATTGTCAAAACTACTTATCGCAATTTTACAGTTAGCAAGCCTTTTTGTTGGCAAGCGATTGTTTAGCAAAGAATTACTTGGTCGTTTTTTTTTTACCAAAATATTTTTTGGCAAATGCATCGTTTGGCGTAACATACTAATCCCAAAATATTGTATGGCATACGATTTATACCGCATACACAATATGACATCGCAACCATTTTTTCGCATAAAGTCATTTCGCCGAAAGATCATATTCCAATTGAATCTTATGAAATCGTTGTATTTCCCAACTAAATGGTTGGAAATTCTATCTTTGGGCTTGGTAACTTTTTATAGTGCATATTTTCATGTAGTTGATGGTTTAGCTGGTTTAACTAAATAATTACCCATGTTTTTGAGTATAGTTTGAGGCGAATTTTATATAGGTATGTTTATATTTTTTTTAATAAAAGCTCACACGGGGTTTTATATTGTTGATAAACAATTAAAAGTCGGGTTCTAAATAGTAATTTAGATGAAACTGATGAGGGAACGCAATGCGGAGGGTATAACAAAACAGTCGGTTCTGGCACTCGCCGGCCGCTGCCGCGGCACGCTCGCTTCGCTCGCTCGGCTCGTGCGATGTATGGTCACGGTTTCACCTAACACTCCTCCTCGCTTCGCTCGTCGTCGTACCTAACGGTGGCTCTGGGATAGTTTTTTTATGAAAATGAAAATATAGTTTTTTTATTCGTGGCTATGTGTGCCTACCAATAAAAAATATGAATAGTGATCATTATGATGGATTTTATTTTCTCACTTCATTCATTATGATACCAATTATTCATGAAATACGTTTTTTGTTCCAGGCAAGTTCAAGCCATTGGGTTGTCCAAAAAAGTACGAAATTCCTGTATAGACCTACGAACTTTAAAATAATATTATCATTTGCCAGGCTTTTGCTATAAGTAGAGCTTGCGAAGTATCAAATTTGGGATTTTTTTTTTTGGATTTTAACTTATGACAAAATAAAACATTTGCTTAGTAAGCATTTGCTTAATAAAATCTTGACGAAGTGAAACTTTGCAAAATAATAATTTGACCAAATGAATAAAATGAGAACTGTAACTTTGCTAAAGATTTGTTTGGGAAATGAGACTATTGCGATAAGTTATTTGGGAAGTCATATTTGGGAAACATAATTTGCCAAATGGCAGTACACCGCCACCCGCATCCAGCGGACTCCTGCGACCTTCACCAGGTCATCAGTCCACCTTGTGGGGGGCCTACCCACGCTGCGCCTTCCGGTACGTGGCGGCCATTCGAGAACCTTTCCGCCCCAACGGCCATCGGTTCTACGCGCAATGTGCCCCGCCCACTGCCACTTCAGTTTAGTGATTCGGAGAGCTATTTTGGTTACTTTAACAGTTTTTATTACAGGGGTAATAAAATGTATTACAAAAATACTTTGGACCTAAAATATCTAAAGCTATATCAACTTTAAAACAATACAGGGCGTCCCACGGCGATGCCACATGGAGGGAAAGTACCTTAAATATCATAGATAGCGTATTTTGCTGAAAGAAGACTTTATTTTATTTTTAAGACTTAGTAAAATTGCATTCAAATTTTTTTGATTTTTTTGAAAAAAAATGTATGGAAAAAAATATCGCGACTTCGGAGAAAATATTCCTTAATTATTGGAAATGAACATTTTACTTAAAGAAGACATCATTTCGATTTATAAAACAAATTCCAACTTGTTTTCAATTTTTTTTTGATTTTTTGGTAAAAAAAATTGTATGGAAACATTTTTTTGTTTCCGTGCTATGTTATTTGTTATTTAGCAAAAAAAAAATATTCTCACACTGAATCTTTTCGATTGGTATGACAAAGCTACAGGATATATTTTTCTCGTGTAGCGGGTTCGATTCCCGGGTTAACCATGAAATTATTTAAATGCAATTCAAAATGTTTTTTAAATCGAAATAATGTCTTCTTTCAGTAAGATGTTCATTTACAAGACTTAAGAAGACATTATTTCGATTTAAAAAACAAATACCAACTTGGTTTCAAATTTTTTGGATTTTTTTTTAATTGTATGGAAAACAAATCGCGACGTCGGAGAAAAAATACCTTAATTATTGTAAATGAACATCTCAACACATTATTTCGATTTAATAAACATTTTGAATTGCATTTAAATAATTTCATGGTTAACCCGGGAATCGAACCCGCTACACGAGAAAAAAATATCATGTAGCTTTGTCATACCAATCGAAAGGATTCAATGTGAGAATTTTTTTTTGCTAAATAACAAATAACATAGGTCGGACAAAAAAAAAAATTCATACAATTTTTTTTTCAAAAAAATCAAAAGAATTTGAAAACAAGTTGGAACTTGTTTTTTAAATCGAAATGATGTCTTCTTTAAGTAAGATGTTCATTTCCAATATTTAAGGTATTTTTTCTCCGAAGTCGCAATAATTTTTTTCCATACATTTAAAAAAAAAAAAAAACAAAATTTTTTTAATGTAATTTTACTAATTCTTCAAAATAAAATAAAGTCTTCTTTCAGCAAAATACGCTATCTATGATATTTAAGGTACTTTCCCTCCATGTGGCATCGCTGTGGGACGCCCTGTACCTATACCTATTTAATTATTAGTCGCGTAGTAGCGGTGTGGTTAGTCTTTAGTAATGGAGCGTTGAAGACCTTAGACTCTACATTTTCGGGGAAAGATTTTTTATAAAAAATACTGTTTTCTTACAAAATTGTTCATATTGAAATCATCACTACTACGATAGTATAAAATAGTCACTTTTTCTGCCACTATGTCCCTTTGTACGCTAAAATCTTTCAAACTACGCAACGGATTTTGAGGAGATTTTTTTTAATAGGTAGAGTAATTCAAGAGGAAGGTTTATATGTAGGTATAGTACCCCTGAGAACCGGGGCGGGTCGCTAGTTATTGTATATAATTGTATACTCACTCAGTCCTATCCATTTATTACTGGCAGTAGAAAAATATGTGTGGTTACGTTAGAACGTAATTATACCTCTTAGATAAGTATAAAATTAACTATTTGTGAGTTCCTTGTATTTACTTAATTGCCTAATGCTTATATCACAGCTGCTGGATCTGGGACATCTCTACCTAAAAAACATCGTATGAGACACGTGCAAAAACAAAATTCGTAACTCGCGTCGATGTAAAACACTCCCTTGGGTCGTGTTTTAAAACACGTCCACTCGTTTTGAATTTCATAGTTTTCGCACTTGTCGTAATGTACTATTTTGGTGACATTTGGGTATTTCTTATCTTATTTAGTTTGATAGGTGTGTCACGACCACATTCGAAAGTTAAGGGTTTCTAGGAAGTCCAATATTTTGATACTTATTTGTGAAGTGGCCCATGTGTCGTGCTTTCTGTTCACATAGGTGCGTTCAGACCAAAAGAGCATTCGCTATTCTAACCTCCCACTCTACGAAATTCGATCGTTACACAAAACGTGATTGGTTGATTTCGTAGAGCGGAGGATAGAACAGTGAATGCTCTTTTGGTTTGAACGCACCTTAATATGTATGGGAAATTAAAATTTAGGAAATTAGAATTAAAATTTAAGTAACGTTAACTTTCTATACATGGCTGTAACAACTCACAAATATAAATGAGAAACGCCCATTTTAACATTAGGTCTCATAATATTTTTTTTTAGTACAGATGGTGCCTTTTTGTGGCTCATTTTATGTCCGGGCCAAAATTTCGGAGGGCCATCTGTATGTAGGTACTAAGAAAACGTCGTACGAGACACGTGAAAAAACGAAATTCCCTTCGGTCGTGTTTTAATTTATCTTACTCGTTTCGAATTTTATGTTTTTGCACTTGTATATTGTACTTTGTTTATTATTATACTATTTGGTTTATTTTTGATGTTCAAAATGCAATGCTCGCGAGCACCGTGTAGGTATATCTTTGTATAATACACCTCATTTTTAGGATTCCGTAGCCAAAATGGCAAAAACGGAACCCTTATAATTTCGCCATGTCCGTCTGTCCATCTATCCGTAGCATAGCTCAGTGACCGTTAATACTAGAAATCTGCAATTTGGTACAGGTATAGGTACAGTCGAGTGCATTAATATATAGACACATTTGTAAGGGATCAGTATGGAGAAGTGTATATGTATTAATGCCCTTGACTGTACATATTAATCATGCCAACAAAATAGTACAATACAAACTATTAAAAACTACAAAAAAAATTTTTTTCGTGTAGGTACTTCCCCAACTGCTGAAGTGGGGATGATTTTTTTTTTTATTTGCTGTAAACATATAGTGTGGGGTATCGTATAATAGTTCTCTTAAAAAAATAAGGGTCTTAAAAGAAAGTTTTTTTCTAAAGTGAATATTTTCGTAGATAATCGCTCCGTAAGAAAAAAAATGTGCCCCCCTCTAACTTTTGATCCGTAGGTTCAAAAAATATATAAAAAATCATGAAGAGTGGGCTTATAGAATACTTTAAAATTTCGAACATAATTGGCCCGGTCATTTTTGAATAACTACGGAACCCTACACTGAGCATGGCCCGACATGCTCTTGGACGGTTTTTATTATGTCGTCAACACTGGCGTCACCTAGCGTCATCGATGAGCACTTTTAGCATTTGCCTGAAAAGACGCTACGGTAGCAGGATGTTTTATTCTTGCATTAAATATTGGTGAAGAATGAATAATTTTAACGTTGTAATTGTAACGTTGGCTCAACTGATTTACTGATGCCTAATGATAATCATAATTTAGTCAGAAGACGTCTGGCGGTTTACAATTAAGATTAGAACGTGTAAGTAAGTAATGTGTACAGTTGTAGGCGTGTGTAGGTCGTTAAGCGATTTCTAGGAAAACGAACTTAAAATTATACAATTTTTTTCTTATCTTCTCGTCGTTTAAACGTTAAACAATCATGTCAATATTCTCCTATAAATATTTAAATACATAATTATGGCGATTGGTGATTTACAATTAACTTTCAATTCCTAAAACGAACAAGGTACAGTCAAGGGCAAAAAAATCTATACACTTTTTTACTTAAGTCTGTATATTTATGCCCCTGACTGTACACTCAACTTATTGGAACCCTAGACAGTTATTCAATATAATATTACTCTATGCCCTAGATCACTCTATAACCAATTAACCATGTCCAAATGACAGGTACCGAATATGAGATTTTTTGGGACAATCACCTTTCTTTGGTATTATTCTGTTAGAACTAGTATAGTTTGCTACAATAAATTATTCAGCTCACTCTAAAGTCAAGTAATTGTCAAAAAAATCAAAGATGTGTAGGTAAATATTAATGCTATAAGCAGGGATCGGAAAAATGTGCGTCATTGCTCGCAATAATATGGACATGACTCCAAGTCCAAAGTTAATAAAATGAATACCTAATTAAACGAATAATTTCTTAAAATTTGATTTCGAAGCTTTAAGCTGACTATTTGCAAAGGTTTTCATAGTTATCGGTGTCAAATAGGTAATTTTCTAAAAATGACTAAATGATTAATTATTCAATCAACTTTGGAGTCAGGTCCATATTATTGCGAACAATGACGTACATTTGTCCGATCTTATGTTCGTGTTTATAGCCGATAGTTCATAGCCTAGTAGCACGCGGTAACACCAACTACTAAGCTATGAACTATCGGCTATAAACACGAACATAAGTTACGCACTCCCGTTTAAAAAAAGAGACACGGCGATACTTGCCCAGCTATCAGCTATCACCGCCGAGTATCGCCGTGTCTCTTTTTTTACATCAGTGATCTTAAGGGTGACCTAAGCAATTAGTGATAAAAAAATGTGATTGATCCTCTATCAATCTGATTTATAACGTCATTTCGATAAGTGTTCCCGAGTGGCCATTTGGCCAAGGTTCCAATTTATTGATTGAGACAGGAACACAATATGATTACTATGAATATTGAATACCCTACTTCGTGTACCTAATTTGGCTACGGTTTTCCCGAATCTGATTACGACTGATTTACGTTTCGTGTAAACCCTAACGTAACAGTTACTCGAGAACTCATGGTACGGCTAAGTAGGTACAATAAGCAGAAGCTAGCAATACATTTAAGAACGGAGATTCCCCGTTGGTACCCAAACTATGTCAGAGAGTATCAGAGTATAAATACCTACCTAGTATTACGATGTTATGAGTCATGGCTGGTGGGAATGAGGAAATTGACCACGTACTAAATGTCGAGGAAGCTTTATAAGGTGTTTTTAGGGTTCCGTAGCCAAAATGGCAAAAACGGAACCCTTATAGATTCGTCATGTCCGTCTGTCCGTCTGTCCGTCTGTCACAGCCAATTTACTCGGAAACTATAAATGCTACAGTAACGAAATTCGGTAAGGATATGTGTTGTATGAACCGCTACAGGAATGAGATACTAAATTGTAAAAAAAAACATTGGGGTGGGGGCCCTCCATACATGTAACTGAGGGATAGAATTTTTTTTTTAGTTGTGCATAAGCGTGTGGGGTATTAATAGAAAGGTCTTTGAAAATGATATGAAGGTTTATACATCACATTTTTATTTAAGCAAATCGTTTTCGAGATATCAGGTCTCAAAGTCTGAAAAATGTGTCCCCCCCCCTCTATTTTTTAAACTACGCGATATAAAATTCTGAAAAAAATATATGTTATGCACATTAATAAACTCTATCAACGATTTTTGGTTTGATAAAATTATCTCCTATAGTTTTTGAGGTAGGTTGATTTAACTGTATTTTTTTAATAATAAATTGATAATGGTACGGAACCCTTTGCGCGCGAGTCCGGCTCGCACTTGGCCGGTTTTTTTTATTTACTGACGGTTTTAAATGAAGCTGAATCTCTTCCCCCGTTCCGCGTGTCACGAATATAACATAATAATTGTTATTTTTATTAATTTTAATCAAAAAGCGCACAAAATATTTTTTAGTATACATTGTGCCTTTTTTTAGGCTAGGTATAGTCCGAGAAGTGTGTCATTTCATTTTACGTCAGGTCCAAATCTACGTAGGGCCATCTGCACTAAAAAACGTCGTACTAGATACGTGCAAAAACGAAATTCGTAACTCGTGTCGATTTTAAGCACTCCCTATCGGACGTGTTTTAAAACATCGCCACTCGTTTCGAATTTCATGTTTTTCGCACTTGTGTCGTAATGTACTATTTTCGACGAGGGTGAAAGTTGGAGCCCGAGTGAAACGAAACCCTCGTCGAAAATTTGTTTGCACTTGTATCGAAATGTACTACTTAAGTACATATTAAATTTCGTTTAAAAACGTACTTTCTGACAGCGTAATTGTAATTTAAGTATAAAATTTTATTATCATAGTTAAGTAATTGTAAAACGCCAAAGGGTCTTGCGTCTCCAATGTCTCAATATGTACAAATTGTACAAAATATAGTGAATGACGGATATACCTATGAGCCTATGAGAAACAGTTGAGCAAAGTGTTAAAGTAGAACGTTGCCTTACCCTGTCGTTGTCTTGGAATAGGAAATGTTCATCATCATCACCATCATCATATCAACCGAAAGACGTTCAATGCTGAACATAGGCCTCCCCCAAAGATTGCTACAATCACCGGTCCTGCGCCACCCGCATCCAGCGGACTCCTCGACCTTCACTAGGTCATCAATCCACCTTGTGGGGGGCCTACCCACGCTACGCCTTCCGGTACATGGCCGCCACTCGAGAACCTTCCCGCCCCAACGGCCATCGGTTCTACGCGCAATGTGCCCCGCCCACTGTCACTTCAGTTAAGCGATTCGGAGAGCTATTTCGGTTACTTTGGCTCTGCTGCGGAAATGTTCCATACATAAATCAATTTACTCGGAAACTATAAGTACTACAGCAGGTAATGAAACTTGATAAAGATAATATATGTGTTGTAAGAAGTGCTACAAAATTATGTCACTAAATAGTAATAATAATAATTAAGGGCCCTTGCAGGTAACTGAGGGATGGTATTTTTTCGTTGTACATAAGGGAATCAATGGAAAGGTTCTTTGAAATAAAAGAAATAGGTATAGCTTATAAAATTGTATAAAGGTTTGTACAAGACATTGGAGATATCATCGCTCAAAGTCGTTAAAAATGTGTCACTCTATTTTTTAAACTACCTACGATGTATAAAAAAAATTGATGCATATTAATAAACTCTTTCAATGATTTTTGATTTAATCGAAGTATCTCTTGTAGGTTTTGAGGTTGATTGAACTATAATTTTCAACCGATTTCACAAAGAAGAGGAGGTTCTGAATTCGACTGTTTTTCTTATTTATGTTTGTAACCTCATCATAACTTGCGATAGGGTGAACCGATTTCGATGATTCTTTTTTATTTGAAGGCTGATGCTCACTGATTGGTCCCATTTTAATTTGGTCCGGTTTTGACGATGGCATCCATGATAAATGATAATACCATATAAGTCTAAAATTTGCATTAAGCATGTGCACGACAAATGGACGAATAAGGCCAGCCGGAATCAGAATATGAATTAATACTCTTAATTCAAATTATGAATTCATAACGTACGGCTGTTGACCACACACATTCAGATTTTTTCAGATAATGAATTTTTCAGATTGATCTGACAAAGTTCATGTGACATGCGTTATGAATTATGAATTCAGAATATGAAAAAAATCAGAATGCACGTCTTTCCATACAATATCGAGGACCAACACACACATCCTGATTTCAGGGTCGCGTTTTATAAAGTTACAATCTACAATTTCGCTGTTTGCCTCTCTAACGCACGCACATATTGGCTAGAAAGAGAGGCAAACAGCGAAATTGTAAATTGTAACTTTATAAAACGCGACCCTGATTATGAATACATAGACAAAACGTCGTTCTGTATGTCTAATTGTCTGTTTAGGTTTTCAGTGTCACGATCACGTAGGTATTTGTCTTCAGACGTTTTCGCAAGACAAACTGTCAAGTGTCAATCAAAAAGAAGTTTTATGACGAGTTACGTCGAAAAACTTATTTCGAAAAAAAGGTTGATTATCTCTGAAATCAAGCCGAATCCAGGAAATTTTCCATAACATTAAAGACTCTAAATATGGTCAGGAATTGAACATTAAAATCTTTTGGAATGCTCGCGAGCATCCTGTATGTGCTATACCTACTTAAACAAACGTGTTTATTTCTTTATTGTCCATCTTCTTGCTTTCTTATCTCATGACACAGTGATCCCAGAGGAAACATGCATAATCTTTTTTGTACAGAATTTTATGTAGATTACTATGTACTAGAACATTTTTTGCTATAAGCCACGGTTTACGAGTTATTTACTAAAAATTAAAAATAAGGACCTTTACACCCCTCTCCCCCCGTTAGCTCCAGCCCTAACCACCAGTACATTTAGTATGTGGTTTAAAACACCATTCCCTACAACTATGCCAAAATTCGCTTATACACGAGTTATTTCCCCCGAGAGGCAGCTTTTGGTCTTCGTCAGGTGGGCTATATTGGTCAGGACCATACAGCAGTTTTCTTGCGATGTTCTTAGTAGAGGTCCAAATGGAAAAAATTGTGCGCTGTGAGTTACAGTTTTGTAATTTTTAGCAGAGCGAGGGTGTAAAAATAAATATTTTTAGATGTGGAGGGAAAACCAATTCCCCCCCTGAACGAGGGGGGAGGGGGGTGAATGTGCAAACGGAAGGGTTATGTTTAAATTTTTTTCGTCTTATATTTAGGCCTACTATTCATTGTTTGGTATCATTTTCATATAAAACAGACTCGGGGAATTCATTTCTGATAATAAACATGAGGATTTTCATATATAAAAAAATAATTAAAAATAAATTATTGGTGTAGAGGTAAAATAATCACCGTTTTTATTTTGATTGTTGCGTTATATAAGTATTACCAAATACATATACGAAAATAAAAAAATACTACAAGATAGCTTATTTATTGTAGTTTCTAAAAATATATACTTTTTGGAACTTTCCATGCAAAAATAAGCTGTAAAAAAATTGCACCTGTCGCGTACCTCTAATAAAAAAGGGACGTTGCTTTGACTTATTGTTGACAGTACGTTTCTACTGCGGGAATTTAGCGATTTTGCGTAAATAAAATACTCCATAATGTTTGTTAGGGCAAATTGCATCAACCTGGGTTAACCAAGCAACCCGAGTTAAACGTTTATTTCACACGGAATTTGATAATTGATAAATTTCTTATGAAGTAAGTGACTGTCATCCTATGTGATATTAGAATGGCTCTTGAATAGCTCAAAAATAACAGGGTGTCTGCAGAGATGGGCATTAATCGATTATTTTTTTAATCAACTAACTAATCGATTAAAGAATTAATCGTCACAAATTAATCGCGATTAATTTAATTGAGATTAACTTAATCGTCGCAGAATAGGATTAACGATTAATAAATCGTCATTTTAATCGACTAAATTACTCGATTAAGAATTTTTCAACACAGTGCATAAATAAAATAATGTATTATCGTTCAACATCCTTTGACGCCACTTGTCAAAAACTGACGAATGCTTCGACATATTATTTACCAAAGGTAACCGCGATTATGAAATACTCTCAGAAAGTCTTAGGTATTGTTATACATCGCTTCAGGTATAAGTCTATTAGGGTAACCTGATGAAATACTCTCAGAAAGTCTTAGGTATTGTTATACATCGCTTCAGGTATAAGTCTATTAGGGTAACCTGAATTTACGACTCACAAAAAATCCTGATATTAATCGAAAAAAACAAATCTAATTAAACAATCGATTTTGGATTTAATCGCTCGTATTTAATCGTCGATTAATTTAATCGTGATTAAATTAGTCGAACAAGAACGATTAAGATTTATTAATCGTCAAATTTAATCATTAATCGATTACTTTTAAGTTAATCTTAATTGTTAATCGTTAGTCGATTACATTTTGCCCATCACTGGGTGTCTGGGGAAGACGAAATTATAGCTGAGCATCTGAAGCCAGGTGGTAAACCAATCCTTATGGCCCTTCAGAAGTTGTTCAACTCCGGAAGGGAGAACGCCTTAGGCATGGAACAGAAGAGTGGTGGTACTGTTCTTGAAAAAATGTGACAACGCCTTATTGAAGAACTACCGATCCATCTCACTTCCGAGCCATATTTATAAGATGTTTTCAAGAGTCATTACGAATCGTCTTTCACGCAGGCTTGATAACTTCCAGCCTCCCGAACAAGCCGGTTTCCGAATTGGCGTTTTGTAAATGTTATACTGAAGACCGAGGAATAGGTATAACCTGCCGCTCTGTTTAGCGTTTAGCATTTGTGGACTACGATAAGGGGGGTTTCCATGACGTACTAATGCGGTTTAATTTAGATCGAGAGAAAGGGACAAGGCTATACGAGTCGTGTATCACTGCCCCTTTCCCAGAACCTAAACTGAATCGCATTAGTACGTCATGGTAACCCCCAAGGCCTTCGATTTGATCAAAATTCTGGGCGTACTGCAGTCTCTTTAACGATACCAAGTAGACTACCGCTATTTTAAAATGTTGAGGTGTTTGTACGAAAGCGCCACTATGTCAATCCGACTCCAAGACCAGAGCTTGAAGCATATTATACTACAGCGGGGAGTCAGGCAAAGAGGTGTCATCTCCCCTAATCTGTTTACCGCTGCACTGGAAGATGTCTTTAAGACTGGACTGGAAAAGGTGAGTATCAACATAAACAGCGAGTACCTCACTCACCTTCGATTCGCTGATGATACGGTCTTGGCTGAGACCTTGGAAGATTTCAGTACGATGCTCGCTGACCTCAGTAGCGCCTTCGAGCGAGTTCGTCTTAGAATGAACATGGATAAGAACTCCCGTTACAATCGGAGACTAAACTCGAAGGTGTAGACGACTATAATATACCTAGGACAAGCTACCCAGTTAGGTAGGTCCAAGGTCCAACTTTGAGTAAGAGGTCAATCATCGAATCCGACTAGGTTGGGCAGCTTTTGGGAAGCTACGACATCTTTTCGTCCAATATTCCGCAGTTCTTGAAGACAAAAGTATTTGATCAGTGTGGCAACACACACTGATCAAAGATTTAAAAGAGTGATGCCATACGGTACTGAAACGTTGTCGCTTAGAATGGGCCTCATAAGAAAGCTTAAAGTCACCCATAGGGAGAGGGCTATGGTGGGAGTCTCTCTGCGAGGTCGTATTAGAAATGAGACGATCCGCAGCAGAGCCAAAGTATAGCTCCATAGCTCTCCGAATCACTAAACTAAAGTGGCAGTAGGCCGGGCACATTGCACGTAGAACCGATGGCCAATGCGGCGGCCTCGCAGGTGGAAGGCACAGCGTGGGTAGGCCCCCCACAAGGTGGACAGTGAAGGTCTCAGCAGTACGCTGGATGCGAGTGGCGCAGGACCGGTCATTGTGGCAATCTTTGGGGGAGGCCTATGTTCAGCAGTGGACGTCTTTCGGCTGATATGGTAATAATGATGATTTATGAAGTAAACGTTTAACAATTGATTGTCAAATTCCATATGATATAAACTTTTAACGTGGGTGAACTGGGTTAGTTGTTTAGTCCCGGTTAGTGAAAATTACCTTTATCGTCTTTGGTAATGAGATTATTACCTAATGATAATGACACTTGTAAAAATGATTACCCATTCCGATTCATATGATCAGATACTATAATATATCATACATGTGATCAGATAGACCAGATATATAATATACACGCGGTATACAATAATCGATAAAATCTAAAAATAGAATCTGATCAAATAAAATTCTTAATAATCTTAGGTTATTTAAAAAAAGAAGATCAGAAAATATTCAATTTACTTTTATATCAATAAATTTTTACAATTGTAATATGAACAATAATATGCAAGTACAAAAATATGTATAATCTATGAGCAGTTGCCGGCACAAAAATCTCTTTATTGAGATTACGCGGAGGTTTTTGTTGGAGGTACGCGTCAGGTAATTTTTTTTTCAGTGAATTTTTGTATGAAACACTACAAAATGTGTATATTTTTAAAAACTGCAATAAATATGCTATCTTACACAATTTTTTTAAATTGGATTAGTTTGTTTTTTAATACTTATATGACGCTTAAATTAAAATATAAACGGTAACTTTTTTACTTTTACTCCAAAAAATCTACATTTTTATATGAAATTGCTCATGTTTATGATAAAAAATGGATTTTTAAGGTCCGTTTTACACGAAAATGATACCAAACAATGCATAGTAGGCCTTATTAATTAGTAAAAAAATATTAAACGCAACCCTTCCGCATGCACATTCACCCCCCTCCCCCCGCGCTCAGGGGGGGAATTGGTTTTCCCTCCACATCTAAAAACAGCTATTTTGAGACCCTCTATCTCTGATTAAAATTACAAAACTGTAACTCGCAGCGCACAATTTTTCTCAACTTTGTATGGACCGTGACCCTTACTATCTATCCAATAAACAGAAAAACAAAAGACTAAAAATGAAATAGGTAGATGTGTATCCTCGTCCTGTACGCTTAGCACATGATTGGTATATCAGTATGTCGCCGCGAGATAGTTTTTCTATCTTTTACCAACTATATGAATAAAAGAGGGATGGATAGTCTATCTCGCGGCGACATATTGTCGCACTGATCCTGTGCTAAGCCTACTGCCCAATGAGATTTATAAAGAACATATTCCATATTTTAGAACAAAAGAAAAGCGACTATATTTTCAAACTCATTAGGTTTAAATGTCAATAGCTCAAAGCAGGACGAGGCTGTTATCAATATTAAGACCGGCACAATGATTTTTTTGTAAATTACTTCTATGTAGTTACAGACTTTCGACACATTTCAGCTTCATTATTATGTGTACAACGAATAGGTAGGTATATACAGAGATAAAAGAGATAAAAAGAAAAACTCCATTCATACATTTGAAAAAAAAAACACTGTATGAATGAAGTTTTTCTTTTTATCAAGAATCGGTGACATGGTTCCTAAGAACAAATCTTCGTTTGTCTTATAGTTTCAGTTCAGACTTTCCCATACTGACCGATTTGAATGAACCACTCTGTATATAGTTTATAAGCGGATTCTGATGATGATAATTAATGATTTACACAAAGAAAAGTCAAATACAATTTAAGTACTTCTATTTTTGGTTAATCGATTCAAAAACTATTTACAATTAAGCTAATTGTTCACATAATCTATAAAACATTTAACAAAGGCATCTATTACGCCGATTCTAAACTTAACAATATGATCAAAATACTATAATAATAAATTAATTAAGAAAACATTTGTTCTATGTTTATCAGTATTTTTTTTTATCATTTAGAATCTTTATGAGTTATGACCTTAAGGTGCGTTTAAACCAAAAGAGCATTCCCTGTTCTAGCGCCCGTTCTACGAAATCAACCAATCACGTTTTGTATACCGATCGAATTCGATCGTAGAGTGGGATGTTAGAACAGCGAATGCTCTTTTAGTTTGAACGCACCTTTAAGTTTTCCCATCCAGCACAAGTTTTTCAATATAAGGTACCGTCAGTGTGGGTAATTCCGGCATATTTTATTTGTAAGAAAAGTCCGTCATATGCTTCTTATATTGTTGAGTTAGGGGTGAAAATCAGTTGGTAGACGGACGGTATTACCCCCATGGACCTTACCATTTAAATAAGCTTACAAACCAAATGAGAATTTAAGGCTTATAAAAAAATGTTTGGAGTACGTTACGAAATTTTGCCCCTAGTCGTATTTTGTATTTTGTGAAGTGATGAAAGAAAACTCATTTTATTTTCGTGACCAATAAAATACACTTGGATCTGGTTTATTTCGGTTACCAACCACGTGGTGACGATGAAAATCACTTCGACTGTGACTAATTTAAACAACATAAGAATTGGTTTACACGTTTGGGCCCAGTAGGTTTAAAGTTACAAAGATAAAAGGGTAATTATAATAAAGCTTATAATGTAACATATTGTACATGTAGGCGGGTCACAAAATTTGTAGGTAGAGCATAATAACATAAATATAATAGAGTATTATCTGACTGAATGTATTGAGTATCTGAATTTCAATGAAACATCAGTTTTTTAAAACAAAGTTATGCTACTTCGTCATAATTTTTTTAGTACCGTATAATTTTCATCTCACTCAAATTACTCTCTACATAATTATAACTAGGTAATTATATTACCAATTCACAACTACATACATTACGTATTACGAGTACTAAACGAACAATAAATAATAACCTAAAAGTTAACCTACAAACGCGTGACGTCAGGCGCGTCATCCTTCCCTTTCCCACTCTCGCCATCTTGGATTGATTTCCCGCCAATCTTGGCATAGATCTCGTCTATGGTTTTCATTTTCGTCTCTGGCACGCAGATGATGATGTAGACGGTGCTGATGAGGCAAACTCCAGCGAATAAGAAGAAGACAGTGTGTAGACCAGCCAGTTCGGAGAGGGGGTGGAAGAACCGGAGTTCTACGGAGACTAGTGCGCAGGCGAACGCGATGACCAGAGATGTGACGGTTCCACGGAGCTGGAAATGAAATTTTATATTAAAACGTTGAATTTCATCATCAGTCTATGACAGTGCTGGACAACGGCCTCTCCTTAGCCTATGCGTATGGACGCATTTGGAGGTAAATGCCCATATTCGCCACGCTCGCCCTGGGGGTTGATGATCGTTATAGTAGTGTGTCCAGTTGTCCACTATGATTCATGATGCTGCTACCCATCATCAATTTTCGATAAATACATGCTGCCCCCGTAAGCATAAACGCAGTAACTAGTTTTGAAGTGTCAATCAATTGTTTAGGTACTTTATTCAAGTGCAAATTGTGTTCGGGTATTAATTAACATTTTAAAACTAGTTACTGCGTTTATGCTTACGGAGGCAGCATGGTCAGTGACACTTCAATCCCTCAGCCGACTCTTACGACACCGGAAGAGTTGTGGTGGTGACAAATGTATTCTTACTGCCGTCACCACACGGCATAAATGTTGAAATTAAAAAGGAATATTATACCTACGGCAGCCGCCTTACGTAGACGCAATAAATAGGTCTCCTCTTTTACACTTGCTAAGGCTAGAAAGATAAAATCATCAAGCCGAAGAACGTCATAGGATAGGAGTTGGGTAAAAAGTAATCAGATTACTCCTTCCGATTACTGCTTTGATTTTGCTTTAATTTAGATTACAACGTAGAAATACAAATAAATAATTTATAGAAGTAATCACATAAACTTTTTGGGCCGAGGTGCGAAGTTTCAGTTCAAGTCCTACTTGAGAATTAACTTATAACCTGGCGAAGCAAGTCTCAGTACTTTCAGCATATGAAGAAATGCTGTCACCACCGGCTGCAAATCACATACCCAGGAGACAAATGGCCAAATCAGGAAACAAGTAAATTCTTGATGAATATGCGAACTCATGGAAACGAATTTTTAATATCTTAAATCTAGGACCAGCGCCCACCCGGTGGGTAGGTTACGCAAAAGGTACCAAATCCATACTTTATAATATTAAAAATGCGAAAGGTCTCTGTCTATCTGTCTGTCTTTCTGTTATCTCATCAGTCATCACATTAAAGCCGCTGGATTGATTTTGTTGAAATTTGCTATAGAGATAGTTTGACACCCGAGAAAGGATTTAGAATAGTTTTTATCGCGATAATCGTGTGTGCTGCAGCTGTCGACGGAATCGTGGGTATCAGTAAGTCTGTATATTTTTATTTTTTCATTAAAATCCACCCGGAAGCTCACAAATTCCATGGAATCGAACTCACTTGGAAAGAGAACATCTCGGTCATAACGACGAACGGGACAGGCTGCAAGCCTGCCGCGTCGCAGTAGATGCAGAGACACAGTGCCGCCACGGGCAGCCAGCCGCCGCGGCCGGTCGCAAACCAGGCGCCCAGCAGGCACATGGCTACTCCAGACACGAAGCATGTCAGGCCTAGTAGTGGCTGAAATGGAAATATGAATAATTTATTGGTTAGGACTGTTAGGAGGTGTAGTTTGTCACGGCGGCCATGAATAGAGTCCAGATATCAAGGGTTTCCAAGGGATACCGTGATCTACTTATACGATCCAGTTTAAGACTGAATCGCGATATGTCAGTTACATAGAATGACTAAAAAACTGATAAGCGGAACACAATATTTTTTTTATTTTTCTAAAGACCTATTCAACGATACCCCACACTGTAGGATTACAACAAAATAAAAAATCATCCCTACTTTAGAGGTCTCCCAGTACTTAGAGGAGAGATACCCGAAGAAAAATCTCCTTTTTATTGTAATACTTTGTCTTTGATTAATATTGTATACAGACAAATTGCAAATTTGTAGTACTTTGGCCACTGAGCTATGCTGCGTACATACAGACGGACAGACAAACGTGGCGAAACTACATGCGTTCCTAGTTTACTACACAACCCTAAAAATGGTATATGCTTAATTACGAGTTGAACTTGTGTGCTATAATAGTGTGCTTTTACGGAACTGG
This sequence comes from Thaumatotibia leucotreta, assembly GCA_025490895.1. Classification (NCBI taxonomy): domain Eukaryota; kingdom Metazoa; phylum Arthropoda; class Insecta; order Lepidoptera; family Tortricidae; genus Thaumatotibia; species Thaumatotibia leucotreta. The sequence goes on along the minus strand of JALPQI010006735.1, from coordinate 20,138 downwards.
TTATCTCCCTACATTGCCAAGGATTCATCTGTAAAAAACCCTTACCTTCCTCCCAGTCCGCTGCACCAAAGACGAAGACCAGGCAGCCGCAGAGCTCTCTGGCCAGGGTTATGGTGAGGAGGATGCTTAGCACATGATTAGTACGTCAGTATGTCGCAGCGAGATAGATGTTCTACCTTTTACTAGCTATATGAATAAAACAGGGATGGATAATTTATCTGGCTATACATACTGTCGCTCTAATCATGTGTTAAGCCTAGCGGATGCGGAAGGTGCGGAAAATGATACGGTCTGATGCTGCTGGTAAAAAAGCCTTACCTTCCTCCCAGTCCTTTCCACCAAAGACGAAGCAGTCACCGACCCAAACAGCTGGACAGCACCCAAAACGGCCGCCTGTTGGTTCGCGGTCAGCACCCAGCTGCCGCCCTGGTTGGCTTCGCTGAAGATCTTGGACGCGAAGTGGAGGACGGCCAGGCAGCCGCAGAGCTCCCCTGCCAGGGTTATGGTGAGGAGGACGCTTAGCACATGATTAGTACGTCAGTATGCCGCCGCGAGATAGATGTTCTAAGTTTTATTAACTATATGAATAAAAGAGGAATGGATAGTTTATCTCGCTATACATACTGTCGCACTAATCATGTGTTAAGCCTAGAGCATGCGGAAGGCGCGGAAAATGGCTGGTAAAAAAGCCTTACCTTCCTCCCAGTCCTCTCCACCAAAGACGAAGCAGTCACCGACCCAAACAGCTGGACAGCACCCAACACGGCCGCTTGCTGGTTTGCGGTCAGAACCCAGCTGCCGCCCTGGTTGGCTTCGCTGAAGATCTTGGACGCGAAGTGGAGGACGGCCAGGCAGCCGCAGAGCTCTCTGGCCAGGGTTATGGTGAGGAGGATGCGGAAGGCGCGGAATATGATGCGGTCTGATGCTGCGGAAGAATAAGGCAAGGTAAACAAAATATCTAATATGCCGTGTGGTGACGGCAGTAAGAATACATTTGTCACCACCCCAACTCCTCCTGCGGGTGTTGTAAGAGTCAACTAAGGGATTGAAGTGTCACTGACCATTTTACAAGATTGATGATGGGTAGCAGCGTCATTATAGTGGACACATTACTGCGATCGCCAATCCGCTTGCCCAGCGTGGCGATTATGGGCATTTACCTCCTAATGCGTCTATACGCATAGTTAATAGGAGAGGCCTACGTCCAGCAGTGGACTAACATAGGCTGATGATGATGATGATGAAATAAATATCTTGTGGGACATCTTACACAAATCAACATGGTCTTACGATAGGCTCAATGAAGGCTTGTGATATGGGTACCAGGCGACGATGGATATAATAGACATATACTTAATACATTAGCAGCCACGATCTATTTATGTAGGAACAAATATCTGTGATAAATAAATAGACAAATAATGCCCTCGCTAGCGGACTCTCCAGCTTCGTAGGCAGGGTCACTACCAACTAGGCTACAGAGGCTGTCGCGGAAGTGTGTTCAGGCGTACCCGTGACCTCACTTTAAAGCGTCATGGCGGCAGACCGTGGGGTTTTAGTGGGTAGACCAGGGCCTCATTAGCCCTGGGAGTCCCACATAACCACCCGGGTCCGTCCCCCGCGCCCGGGTGGTATGCATTTCCCCAAGAAAAAAAGGTTACAGAGGCTGCAAAAATCGCTATAAGCTATAACTAATCTTGGAATCTGGCCTGTACCTATTAGTAGCCTCAATACGGAATTTAGAATCGATTGTCTTTTTAATAGGCTATTAGAAAAACACGTGCGATTAAAATTTGACTCACCATCGTTACCTCTAATGGGATATCGTTAACAAAACGTTTAATAAGTGTCATTTGCATCAAGTTAATTATTAAGGAACTATTTGATCGAACAGAGAATGAGATCACGTGAGCGTAAGACGAGAATCGCTCCTTCTGTAGGTACTTATCTCCTAACTTACTAAGCCGCTAAGTATTGGTCCATGGTTGTCCCTTTTGGTCTCATTCTTATGAATATAATTATGTCAATAAGAACGAAAGGGCCAAACAATACTTAGCGGCTTGCTAAGTTAAGAAACGATTATAAATAAGGGGTTAGCCTTCGCTTCACCTGTAGCCGTACCATGAGCTGCCGCTACGTTATTAACGCGAACTCACTTTCTATCTATCCCGCTCGTACCCGTATAAAGGTGCATGCAGACCAGAAGAGCATTCGCTGTTCTATCCCCCACTCTACGAAATCAACGAATCACGTTTCGTGTAACGATCGAATATCGTAGAGTGGGAGGTTAGAACAGCGAATGCTCTTTTAGTTTGAACGCACCTTCATGGTGCGTGCGAGCCGAATAGAAAGTACCCAATGCCCCGGCCACGACATTGGTCTAAGGCGACCAGCGGCGAGCGAATCCATGAGTTGGAGCGGGATGCCGATATGGGTACGAGAGGGACTGCGACCATATATAACATGGACGTCTAACGCCAGCTCAAAAATGCCCCCAAAACAAATTGTTCAATTGTGCCAAGACGGGCAGGACATAGCGTTTTTCTTAACACCGCGCATATTTCGGCGCAACATTTTGACATAATGTTTATAGAATATAGCCAATCAAAACTTTGATGGACCAATGACAGCTATTTTAAAATGGCGGTTTAAGTTTTTATAGGTTGATATTTAAATTCATTACCGTGATGCATTGAAGAGGGGGTGACACTTGTCAACCAAGATTCAGGACCGTTTTTGAAAGGCAATTTAGTATGGCGTGCTGCTTCCATGTTTTATATGTTCGTAGGAGAGGGAGTAGGTACCATACGTTTTCCGCTAAGCCGGTCGCCTTAGACCGATGTCGTGGCCGCGGCATAAGTCCGCGGTGGCGGCTCATGATAACCACACTGGCCCCGGAATGACACTCAAGTTACTGATAAACATCGTTAGTGACAACTCCGATTGTTTGGTTACACTCTTCGTGTCAATAAAAATGGGGTTTTGTGATATCACGTGTTTTTCTTGTTAATTCAGTGTCAATAGTGTTGATTTTGGGCAAAGAAGGGCACGGGATGGTCGCGTGATTTTCATGGTCAACAGTAGGTAGGTAGCTATCTAATTTCTACAAATGGGCTGTTTTGGTTAAAATTGTCCCCCAAAGTTTATTTTCATTTTGAAATTTTTGTATCATTTCTGATTAATGATTTGAGATTATGAGCATAATCTCCGGCTCTTTAGATACTAGTCGGAGAAAAAAGTGTCTAGGTTTTTTGTAATTCCGTCATTTTTTCATACATTTTGTAAGGAATTAATATCGAAAAATGTATGGAAATGTTAGGATATTTTTCTTGTTTTATTAGGATCGAAGCAGTTCGTGATTCTAAGTGGAATTCAGAAACATTATGCAAAAAAGTCGATGGCTCAAATAAATACTTATATTGTCAATGGGATACCTACTCAAACACCTACGAAATAGGCCATATAAAACAAATATGTAATAATATGTATGAGTAACTGGTGCAAACGATCGATCAACGACAACGATCCAAATATACTCAAAGTCAGGTCTTAAAGACTCATTCCGCTAAATAAATACGAGTAGGTACCTACATCAAGCGATTTTTCCAATTTTGTCAAAACTTATGTGGTCGGAGTAAGATTGAATTTTGTGGCTATAACTAGGCAGGCTGTATGTTGCACATTGCGCGCCGAATTATTTTGTATGGAAAATTTTTAAGTAAAAGTTACTTGAATGTACTTATTATGTCGTAAACCTAACACCCGTTAAGAGCTTCGCCCGTATTAGACTTACACCCTGTATGTGCCAAGTAGACTTACCAAGGGTTTTGATGGCGTATCTGAATTGGTTGGTCTTGTTCTGCTCCAGTTCTATGAGAAGCATTTTCAGTTCGCTGTCCACTGCTGTTTCCGAGCTCTGACGGCATCGCAGCCAGCCTAGGGCTTCTCGAGCTTCCTGCACGAATCAATGTACGACTTTGGGTAAGAAGTTTAAAAATGGTTAGTATCTAATCTGTGGCCGTAGTGTCTTCCGATCTTTACAATCGTCTGGCTGAATACGCCAAGAGCGCGTAGCCATAAAAAAAAAATATCGGCCATTTTGGGATGATGGAAAACGTTGAAAGAAGAAGAAAAAACGTTTATTCGAGACACAGTAGAAACAAAACAAAACAGTAAACACGAAATTTTGTCTCGAAATGGCCAAAACTCAGCATTTTGCCAGCAGAGCCAGCGCTGGTCTTCCGTTTTGGCCATACACGTTGTATATACACCTATCTACTGTACAGGCGGGCTACGATGATTCAGTTTAGGACCTAATCTGAATCGCGATGTGTCAGTTCCATAGAATAACTGACAAAAACTGACAAGCCGAACCTAAACTGAAGCGTATTTAGAGATCAAAGTAGCCCCCCTGTATTCGCATTAGTATTGCGATACAACGAGCAAATGCCGACGGCATGCACGGAACAATGCCACAAGGGCCAATTAGATATACGTATGTATCACATAGTAGAGCAAAGAAAGAAACCTGTGAATGTATAAGTCATACTGACCAACTTTAACTACCGGGCCAACGCCGAAATCGCAAAAAAAAATTAGCTGTTTCATACATTCCGGCCGGTGGGATGCTACCGTTTTGTATGGGACAGTCAAGTTTATTCTCGCGATTTTGGCGTTGGCCCGGTAGTAAAAGTTGGTCAGTGTGACTTATACATTAACAGGTTTCTTTCTTTGCTCTACTATGTGATACATACTGTAGGTTAGGATAGTTACATTAGGTATATTTAGAACAAAATTTTATTGACATGACAATAATAGTTAACAGGTAAGTACTGCTTGGTTTGATGGCCTCCGTAGCTTTTAGTGACCGCGTTTACGAGGTTGAGTTTGAATCCCGATAAGGACTCTTTGTATCATAAATATTGGATGTCTCTGAAAGTATCAAAGAAAAAACGACCAAGATCACCAATGTCCGAGGTGGGAATCGAACCCATGTGCGCAGCTTTCGCGGCTGATGCCTGCATCGCTCGGCCACTCGGTTTTAGCAACCACTGGTCAATTGACTGTTTGTATATTTTATCACGTATATTTGTTCCAACGATATTTTTTTTAAATGCTTCAAAACTCACCTCAACCTTCCCACACTTCAGCAGATACGACGGGGTCTCAGGCATGGTCGCGAACACCAACAAATGCACCAGCGGCACCGCCAAGCATATCCACAGGACGGCATGGTAGCTCAGATACTCCCCCATGATGTACACCACCAGGTTGCCAAGGTTCTGGCTGAGTACCACCAGGCTTCCGAGGGTGCCTCTGATGGAGTCTTCGCTTATTTCCTTGATGTAGAGAGGGGTGACCACGTAGGAGCCGCTGACGCCGAATCCTGACAAAAATAAATGGTAATGTATAGAGTATGCCAGGATTGTAAGTAAACTGAGATTGTAAGATGCTTTAATGAATAAAATTGAAGAGTAAGGTGTTTCGATGATATTGAATCTAAAATTTTGAGAGATTATTTTAAGCTTATCTTTTTACTCGTAAGTATGGCATTTTTTGTCTATGGTGCACATAAGTATCATGGTTATTTCTTAGTTCTCGAATCTTAACCATTCCTGATAAATTGATTATGTACCTACTGTTTACTAGCCTTAATGTCTATTTGAGACGATTTCGAGGAAACATCACTTGAAGGTGAATTTGCCCTGATTTTTTTAAGCACTGGACAATTTTTTTCCGTGGACCCTTCACTTTTAGTTGTTACATAAAATGATGTGAGAGCGGCACAGTATTTACTGGGGAATTTTGGGGCACGTTGCTACGGTGCCTTTATTTCAATCTATTCGAACTTAATCCTCAATTAAATGGGACAAATTGTACCTATGATGGCACGTGCGGTGATGAGGGCCCATGTAGATGTAGAGTAGAGTTTTAGGCCCCAACATACCTGTAAATAAGTTTTATTTTATTACTACTTGGTCGGGATGACGTACATTATATTTACTATGGGTATTGCATTAACTTCGGCATAAATATGATCTCGAATCCAAAAGAGAGGTACGAGCTCTGCGAAATGCGAATGTCATCTGAGTTTGTATCTCAAGATAGGTACAGCTTAAAAATGTCGTTCTGATTTGGAAAAGAGCCTTTTTAAAGAATGCTTTCATTAACTAATTGTGTTGTATTTAAATTGGTTCTAGCTGCGTCTCTGCCCAAATCGTATACTTGGTAAAGTGTGACAAACATAAGCTATACCGCTAGATTGCCACATGCGCGTCTAAATTGTTGTAAGAATTTACTGGACTGGCGGACAAAAGGATCGAGGGGTTCCTTACAAGCCACCAGAAACCTAAAAGTAGATTCTACGGTGTGAGCGATGACCAACGTTCCTGTAAAATATTACAGATGCATTAAAGAGACTCACCGCCATTCCTGTAAAATATGATTTATGAATTTAAGACTCACAGCCATAGAGAACGACGTCAACATAAGCGCCTTCTTCCTCCCATAGTTGTCCACGATGTACCCGAAGAGGAACACCGCCGGCGTGCCCACGAGGTACACCACGGAGGCCATCCAGGACACCACGTCCGTGGACACGGACGCCGAGAGACTCTTGTCGTGGATCAGTCGCGGGCCCATGGGAGAGAGCCAGCCCACGTCCATCCCGTATGAAAAGACTGAGATTACCACTGGAAAATTGAAGACACTCACAGCCTGGTCTTTACTGGACTGACGGAAAAAAGGATCGAGACATTCCTTACACGCCTCCAGGAACCTAAAAGTAGATTCTATTCGGTGTAACTGATGAGTGATGACCCACGTTCCTGTAAAATCTTACGGATGATTAAAACACTCACAGCCATAGAGAACGACGTCAACATAAGCGCCTTCTTCCTCCCATAGTTGTCTCCCATTGTTGGAAAATTGAAGACGCTCGCAGCATGGTCTTTACTGGACTGACGGAAAAAAAGGATCGAGACATTCCTTACACGCCTCCAGGAACCTAAAAGTAGATTCTATTTGGTGTGACCGATGAGTGATGATCCACGTTCCTATAAAATATTACGGATGATTAAAACACTCACAGCCATAGAGAACGACGTCAACAAAAGCGCCTTCTTCCTCCCATAGTTGTCTCCCATTGTTGGAAAATTGAAGACGCTCGCAGCATGGTCTTTACTGGACTGACGGAAAAAAAGGATCGAGACATTCCTTACACGCCTCCAGGAACCTAAAAGTAGATTCTATTCGGTGTGACCGATGAGTGATGACCCACGTTCCTGTAAGATCTTACGGATGATTAAAACACTCACAGCCATAGAGAACGACGTCAACATAAGCGCCTTCTTCCTCCCATAGTTGTCCACGATGTACCCGAAGAGGAACACCGCCGGCGTGCCCACGAGGTACACCACGGAGGCCATCCAGGACACCACGTCCGTGGACACGGACGCCGAGAGGCTCTTGTCGTGGATCAGTCGCGGGCCCATGGGAGAGAGCCAGCCCACGGCCATCCCGTATGAGAAGACTGGGATTACCACTGGAAAATTATGCGTTCTATAGCCTTTCCACACTTCTGCGGTTAAAAGAAAAATAAATGAGAATAGTACATTATGACACAAGTGCCAAAAACTGTAATTCGAAACGAGTGGCGATGTTTTAAAACACGAACGATAGGGAGTGTTTTAAATCGACACGAGTTACGAATTTCGTTTTTGCACGTGTCTCGTACGACGTTTTTTAGTGCAGATGGCCCTCCGAAGTTTTGGAACTGACGTAAAATGACACACTTCTCGCACTATAGCCTAAAAAAGGCACCATCTGCACTAAAAAGTAAATAAATATATTGCGACATCTTAACACTAAATCAACTTAGTCTCTCGGTTAGCTCATTTAAGGCTTGTGAAGTGGGTGCCAGGTGACGATATATATAATAGATACTTAAATACATAAGACAGCCATGACCAAAGAACATATATTTGTGATAAATAAATACACAAATAATGTCCTCGCCGGGATTCTAACCCAGAATCTCCAGCTTCGTAGCCAGGGTCATTACCAACTGGCAAAAAAGTTAAAAACTTGTCTCTTTTTACCGAGACCCGGGAGATTCAGTTGCTAGTGTAGTTAAAAAAAACGGATCACTTCCGACGACACTCTGTGTAAAGCTTTGTATGCCAGTATATTTATTCTTCACAATCGTGAGACGGATTCATGACCGGTATACTTAACCTCAAAATCTTCCAAAACATGTTTACAAACAAATATCTATGTCATGTTACTTATAGTAATTAATAGCCGCACAAACATCAACATTTAACTGAGTAGCAATTGCCTAACCTCATAATAGCCACTTGTCGTTCGAAGGGAAAAACAATATAATTAAATCACATCGGGAACAAATTCCACTGTTGCATCGTCATTCACAAGCTTAATGAATGCAATGCATGCAGATGCAGGGGAATCACTGATGAATAGATGATACTATATACTGATACATAAAATCTATAATAACATACAGTAGAAAGTCGAATTGAGAACAACCTCCTTGTCCGTCTGTCCTTCTACCCTGCTGTCCGTCTGTCTGTTCACAACATAGCTCATAGGCCGTTAGTAGTAGAAATTTGCAATTTGGTACAGCTATACATATTAGGTATACATAGTACACCACACAAACGTTTATTTTTGCCCAATGGTTGACTGGTAGAGAATGCCTTAAGGCATTAAGTCCGCCATTTGTACTTTTTTATTGTGCAATAAAGTTTAAATGAATAAATACTAATCACGCCTACAAAGTGATAAAATAAAATAGGTATTAAAGAAAAAAATTTCGTGTACCTCCCTACATGTAAAGTTGCTGTTTTTTTATTTTGCTGTAATCCTATAGTATGGGGCAACGTTGAATAGGTCTGTTAAAATTAATAAGGGTTTAAATAAAAAGTTTTTTTCTACAGTCAATATAATCGGAGATAGCTTCTCCAGGAAAATTGTATCCCCTTTTGATCCGTGAGTCTAAAAGAAAAACATGAACAGTGAGCTTATGGAATACTTTAAAATAAAACTTTTTGGAACGTAATCAGCAAAGCCGTTTTGAATAACTACCTACGTAATTCTACACTGTGGCTGCCGTGTGGTGACGGCAATAAGAATACATTTGTCACCACCCCAACTCCTCCTGTGGGTGTCGTAAGAGTCGACTAAGGGATTGAAGTGTCACTGACCATTATTCGATAAAAGATTGATGATGGGCAGCAGCGTCATCAAAGTGGACACATTACTGCGATCGCCAATCCGCTAGCCCAGCGTGGCGATTATGGGTATTTACCTCCTAATGCATTTATACGCATAGTTAATAGGAGAGGCCTACGTCCAGCAGTGGACTATCATAGTATAGTATCATATAGTTAGTGGGCGAGCCCAACGTCATTGACGAGGGCAATGCTAGGCTTCACTGGGAATGTGGAAAGAATGGGAGAGGATCGTGTGGCCAAAAGAGGTTATCTGTGGCGATCTACTGCATTACATCCGGTTGGAAACGATCGGTAATGTTGGATCGATGAGGTCCAGAAAGACCCGCGTGCCAAAGCGCTTTTGCTGGTGGTAGGACCTCGTCCAGGGTCCGCCTGCCGCTAAATAGCAGTGTTAGCACTGCTGTGTCGAAACACAGTCCCGAAGGGTAAGAGGGAAGTTTGGGGGTAAGATACGGCTATCTCACACCGGCTATACACCGGCGTGTAATTACTGGCATCTTGTTGGTGGGGCCCTTACGGATATACTTCGACCCATTGGAATCTTTTGTGTAAAATTACTGGCATAGATAGTGGCAATCCATCTAAGTCCTCAGGGTAAGCAGCGCATAGGCGATTCTCTCATCGCTATGTCCATGGGTTACTCAGTTCCTGCTTTCCATCAAGTGGGCTGAGAGCATAGTAGTGGTCTATCTTCGTCACATAAAAAAAAGTAAGTAAGTCTACAAGGGTCCAAAGTAGTTTATCTCCGGGAGTAAATATAAATCAAAACTCCATTTACGCGAGTTTATCCGTTTTTATAGTTTTATTCCATTAAACCACTCAAAATATAATCCAAACTACGAACAAATAAAACATGGAAGCTGCACACCTTACTAAAATGAAAACGGTCCTGGATTTTACATATTTATGCATCATAGTAATGAATTTCAATATCAACCTGTAAATGCTTAAACCGTCATTTAAAAATAGTTGTGATTGTTCCATCAAAGTTTTGATTGGCTAAATCACAGATAAAATATAGGGAAGATTCCGTGTATTAAGACATACATGAACAAACTATTGTCATCCTTCACCCCATCTCAAGACGTATTCCATAAGGAAAAAGAGACAAATAAAGTAACTCTACTTGGTCGTGAACTCCATCAACGACTCCATTTTCTTGAACAATGCTACCAACCTGACTAGATAAAATGTCATTACTATTAGTGATGTCCAGTCTTCAATCGTATACTTTTATCGTCAATAATAATTAGACCCCGGTATCGGAGGTGCAAAATGGTAGCTGTCAAGTTCTTAGGGATGGGGCAAAAATATTTGTGATGTCGATAATTAAAGTTACATATCGATAATTTTTCTTTACCATAATAATAAGCTAAGACTTTAATTAAACGCACCTATTTACGATGTGAACTAGGACTATATAATTACAAAATCAATAAAATATTTATTTAATGTAATGTAACATCGCCATACTTTTTATTGAGGCAATTGTCGATGAACCTTCTGAAGTTTGGGTTTTCGAATTTGGTCCAAAGTATGTTACAACTGACGAAAAACTTAAGCAGATCTCGGTTACAGTTTAATTGGTTTTAATTTTTTTTCTTTTTTATGAGTGTTTACATACAAGATTGAGTTGCAATGCAAGATATGCAAGATTACAAATATTGGAATGGAATATCCTTTATTAAATAATCAATATCAATGGAACATACGTTGTTGATTTTCTCTTGATGGCAATTCGACTCCATGTGCTTTTTTATATTCCAACATCTGGAAATGATGTGTATTCTGCAAATTGTATATTAAATGTTGCAAGAAGTGACTTCACTTTCTATTGTATAAAATATATTAGGCGAATAGACTCGTAAACACGGCTAAATAATCGAAGACATCGTTGTAATGGGCTGTCCCAGAAGTAAAGAGACAAGATTCGATTGAAAATATTTAATAAAAAAAATTTACAAAGCACTACTATTTACGTTTTGTTAAATTCAGAATTTCATTTTATTTGCTATTTTATATTAAATTTGCTTGTGCAAAGCCTCTGTAGCCAATTTTTCTAAGGTTGATTGCTACTCGTCTCATTACAGCTTTTCGAGACCCAGCTGCCACAATTTTAGCCAATTTAGTCCATCTATGCTTAAATCCAGTCAACGATTTAGGTTTTTCTGTTTGTTTTTTATATTATCATTTAAATAAAGGTCGATAAGCTTCAATACCAGGAGCTTGGGGAACATTTTCATAGAGCCTGTGCAAATATATGGTCAAGACGTATTGCCATTTTGGTCTAGGGCTTGCCAAACGAGATATTTATTGAAAAATTTGACCTTTGTTACAATTTTTTGCGAGTAATCTACGGAGTCTCGTTGAGTCGCATGGTAGTATTGCTTCCCAGGAATATCCGTTGGGTCCACGGTCACGTAAGTCTCATCATCAATTATGAGAACTTTTTTCAGTGTTTTTTCATATACTCTTCGGCATCCTCTTTTTGTTCGCACTTCCTGGTTCTTAAAGTACTAAGGAGCTGACAGTTTTGCAAATGCTCTAAGCTTTAGGTCGCATGTTTTAATACGAGCTATACCTGACTTCGATATTTTCGATTTATCCGCAGCAGCTCTAACAGACATCGAAGGATTCCGTTCACACACTTTTTAGGGTTCCGTAGCCAAAATGGCAAAAACGGAACCCTTATAGATTCGTCATGTCCGTCTGTCCGTCTGTCCGTCTGTCACAGCCGATTTAATCGGAAACTATAAATGCTACAGTAACGAAATTTGGTAAGGATATGTGTTATATGAACCGCTACAGGATTATGATACTAAATTGTAAAAAAAACCATTGGGGTGGGGGCCCTCCATACATGTAACTGAGGGATAGAAATTTTTTTTTGTTGTATATAAGCGTGTGGGGTATTAATAGAAAGGTCTTTGAAAATGATATGAAGGTTTATAAATCTCATGTTTATTTAAGCAAATCGTTTTCGAGATATCAGCTCTCAAAGTCTGAAAAATGTGTCCCCCCCCCCTCTATTTTTTAAACTACGCGATATAAAATTCTAAAAAAAATATATGTTATGCACATTAATAAACTCTATCAACGATTTTTGGTTTGATTAAATTATCTTCTATAGTTTTTGAGGTAGGTTGATTTAACTGCATTTTTTTATAATAAATCGATAATGGTACGGAACCCTTCGCGCGCGAGTCCGACTCGCACTTGGCCGGTTTTTTTACTTTATTTATGTTCATAGCTACGGAAATAGTACATTATTTCCCCGGAATCGTCTTAAAAATATATTCATGCGATTCTTCAAAACGCTTTATAATTCGATACAAAGTAGTTCTCCTTACTCCCTCTGAAGAAAAATTATATATCGTGTCGTTTTTCCATGACATTCATAATTTCTGAACAACTCTTTAGCAAATACTTCGTGATCAGCTCTTTTCATTATTAAACTTTCAATAATACAATCGTATTTCCCGCTAAATTTTACAGATATGAGGCATACGGTGGCGATACCAGTTATTTTTCGTAAGAAAGTAAAAATATTTTCAAATAGTTCGAAATTTGAAATTTGTCTCTTTACTTCTGGGACAGCCTTTAAGATCAAAAGTTTTTATTCAATGTTGTGCAACTCGAAACATAATAAATGTAATAGCAACCAGAGATTTGCATTGTAATAGTAATGAATTAATGATTTATATATTAAATGTTAATTATTATCATAGATCCCAAAAAAAGGGATACAAATAAATGGTCCTTGTACATAAAAAAAATCGAGTGTTAAATTCTTTCATAAATTGTCCATGGAATTCTGAACGCCTCTGTACATAAAAAAAAATTGTACAAAAAATCGAGTATCGATATCGACATCACAAAATGTTTTGTTTACCTATCCCTAAGTAAGAACTTGACAGCTATCATTTTGCACCTCCGATACCGGGGTCTAATAATAATATTTTAACCAAATTAGGTAGCGAATACAGTAGGAATAAACCTTATTTCCTACTCAAAATCACGATCTTCTTCGATCGTGATTTCAAAATCTACATTTTAGGATAAAAATAAAATCACAAAGTTAACGAAATATTTTCTTTGATTAAAATGTCATAATGAGGGTTTCCTAAAACGTATGCCACTAGTTGGCGCCACTTAGCCGTAAGTTCCCGCTAAGAAACACAATTATCTAGCCCCAAAGAAAGACTAAGTAAATGTTTTTTTTTTTTAAATAAAGTTTAAATTTTTTTATGTATTTTTTTTAACTCATACAAAATATTTAAACCAGAAACTATAAACATAGAATTTAGACAAGTTTCTGGACCTGCTCCTGCCCTGGTGATTTCAGAAAACTCTCATTATAACATGTTTTATGGACTTATCATTCCTTAAAGCATACCTAACAATTTTGGTATGATGGCTTCTTTATAATTAAATTAATCAGTCTACACAAGTATCACATGAGGGTCATTATTAAACTAAATTTAATTTACTTGCTGGTTGACATGACATTGGATGATTACCAAATATGGTGGGTAGTACGTCAGAATGTAATCACTTATTCGCGTACCCTTGCCTGAAACAACAGCTTAAAATTGTGCGGAGCATATTTTTGAATACTCTTTAGGGTACCAGTCGTCTGCCTTTTTGATATTTTTGACCCATAATAGCCTTTGTTCAGTGTCCAGTGGAAACCTGTTGAACATTAAAAACATCGATTCATTTTTGAGTTGACTATCAATACATTTATCGATATCACGATCGGTCTCTTAAGTACCACACTATGCGATACAAATGTTTGAATCCCACTATTTATAATTACATTACGAATGTAAATACAAATGGTTTAATCACAAAACTACACATATGTATCTGACAACAAATATTGAATAAGATTTTCAGTTACTTTTACCTTAATAAGGTTCGAAATCTTAAAATTCAAGTCAAAACTAAATTGCCGGTGAAACGTAATGTCTTTATTTTGTTCATTCAGGTAACCCTGGCGGTTTTTACACCCTGGAACCACACAAGTCATCACTTTTATCACATTCCGTGCACTTATCGAACAGAAATATACATGAAAAGCTTTATTTTAATCACTTTTACTATTTGCGGTTTAGGTGCACTAGTATACACAAACAAAGATCGTTGACAGGCATTGCCGGCGTCACCCACAGATAAAATAGACTCGGTCTATCAATTTTATATGTCTATGGGCTAAATTCTATAAAAAAATGTCAAAGATGTTGCGCCAAAATATGCGCGGCGTTAAGCAAAGCGCTATGTACTGTCCATCTCGGCACAATTGAACAATTGTGTTGGGGGCATTTTTGAGCTGGCGTTAGACGTCCATGTTATATATATGGTCGCAGAATCCAAATAATAATAAATAAATAAATATCTTGGGGCATCTTACACAAATCAACCTAGTCCCACGGTAAGCTCAATTAAGGCTTGTGTTGTAGGTACAGTCAAGTGCAAAAATAAGTATCGAAAGAATCCGTTCATAAATATGTTAAGACGTTCTTATTACACAGAATTAGAGTGCACTGGGACATATTTTTGAACGTTTTTGTATACCCCTTATTTTGTCTTCGACTGTACCAGGCGACGATATATATAATAGATAGATACATATAGATACTTAGATACATACACAGCCATGACCAAGGAACAAACATTTGTGATAAATAAATACACAAAGAATGCCCTCGCCGGGATTCGAACCCGGAACCTCCAGCTTCGTAGGCAGGGTCACTACTAGAGGTGTGCGCCGATCGCAAAATCATCGGCGGCGGCGTCCGATGGTTTTTTGACCGGCGGCGGCGGCGTGATCGGCGTGAAATCGGCGTGACCTCGACTGAATTCGAAACAAAGCTGTCGCCAAGAAATGTGGTCTAAACGTTCTATATTTCAGTCATTGAAGTACCTACGTACTTCATCATAAAACATTAAAAATACTTCAAATTATCATCATAATCATTTCAGCCATAATATAAGACGTCCACAGCTGAATATAGTATAGGTCTCCTCTTTGAACCTCCATTTATACTGGTTAGAAGCGACCTACATCCACCGCCTCCCGGCAATCTTCATAAGGTTGTTTGTCCATCAGCGGACGACTAAGCTCCATTTGCCAGACTATATGGCTCAATATGGCCTGCCCATTGCCACTTCAGCTTGCTAATCTGGACTTCTAGAGGACAATGTCGGTGACTTTAGTTCGTTTCCGGACCAGATCTCATAATTTCGGATTCAATAAAGTAGAGAAACTCCGAACATAGCTGTCTATAGCTCGTTCAGCTACTTTGTGTTTTGAATTATGGCCAACAGTAAAGGACCATGTTTCAACGTCGTAACTCAACATTTCATCTTATGGCACTGCAGTTTGTCGGCAATGTCGGAAGAAAATAAATTGCATAGTTTCCTAAACATTGCCCAACCGAGTTGAATTCGATCTGTTGACATCTTTCTCGAAGTTGAACTTACTTCATTGGACTATTTGTCCCACATAGGCGTACAAGTCAAAAACCTGGAGTACCGAGTTTTCAACAGAAACTGGGATGGGCACAATTTGGGAACCTCGTTTGAGATCATCGAGGATCGTGCTGAGTTCCTCCATTGGCTTGGCATGGCAACGATTTCGTCGACAAACCGAAGGTGAGTGATATACTGATATATTTTCTGTGTGTGGTCATGCCAGTTCCTTGCCATCCCAGGAACTTCAAGGCGTCTTCTATTGCGGCAGTAAACAGTTTCGGAGAATTATCGTCTGTGTTGCGCCTCTTCGCGACGGAATCGTGTTCATGCTCTGCTCCTGTATTCGGTCCAACATTGTGACTTCAACAATTCGATGTTCCGATAGTACCGCTCACATTTCCACTGAACCGAAGGCTTTCTCATAGGCAACAATCGCTTAGTACAATGGGAAATTACACTCTTCAGTCTTTTGGGGCCAAACTGTAGCTTCCTTGGAATCCAGCTTGTTCGGGAGGCTAAAAACGACAAGTCCGTGCTCTACACAGTCAGATGACCCTAGAAAGCAGTTCAAAAACATGGCTCAGGAACGAGACGGGCTTGTAGTTCTTCAAACGGGTGTTATTAATATTAGCTTTTTTTGAAGAACAACTCCAACTTGGTTCTGTTCCATGTGTCAGACGTTTTTCTCTCAGAAAATCGCTAGCTCGAATTACAGAGCTTCGGGGCGACTTAAATTACCGGCGTAACACTCGCTCTTAGAAGCTCTGTTATTCTGTCATCGCCCGGCGCCTTGTTGGTTTTAACCTTTTTTTTTATTTAGAGGGGAGAACGGCCCCGCCAAGGTGGCAGGGGGTAGGGAGAAAGGCGCTCCGTAATACCATCACGCCTCTCACCCTACGATCCCGCCTCGGCCGCAGAGGATAGGGAGAGCAGCAACGACAACACCGACACTCCTCTTCCTCTGCGGTCCACTTCCACGCGTCCTAAGCGGGCTCGGCGAGCCCACTTGGAGCGCCCTCCTCGGGCCAGCCGGTGGCCCAAAACTGGCCGGCCCTGGTTGCCTCTTCGCTTCACCGTGGGTGACCAGTCCACGGTTACTGAGCCCCTCCACCATGACTAGGTGGGCACCCCACGGAGGGTTGTTGGTCTTAACCTGCTTTAGGGCCCTCTTAATCTTGCACTGACTTATGTCCGCGATATCTTCGGTATAAGGTCAGGACAGCGGCCCTACCACGAAATCGAAATTCGTAAATTTCGAGGATTTTTCTCTGTCACTCAAACGAAGGCGTCATGAGAGTGAGCGAGACAAATCCTCGAAATTTACGAATTTCGTTTTTCGCGGTAGGGCCGCTGGTCATAGAACCTCTCGATTTCACCGAAAATGTTCCGAAATCTTTTGTTAACTTTATGGCAACTTCCCGTTTTGACGTTGTTAGCTAGCTTTGACATAGCGTGTTCGTGGGTTTATAATTATTGCAGGTCTATTTTAAAACCTTTTAGTAATATTGTTGTTACAAACAGTTTACGATGCATTTTGAAGTGATTCTGTGAATATAAAAACAAAATACGCGATCAAATAGTAAACCTTTTCTTTTACTGTGGATTAATTATTACAATTAAAAACAAATCAAAATTTTTGACACGCCGATTTCACGCCGGTCAAATTCATCGGCGGCGGCGGCGTGGAAAAATCATCGGCGGCGGCGGCGCGGCGGCGCGGCGCACATGTCTAGTCACTACCAACTAGGCTACAGAGGCTACAAATGAATAATATCGGTGAAATTGAACAACATCGGGACAACATGTGAAACAAAGTAAACACGTGTAAAAACGTTTGTAAACTTACTAGGTACTTAAACTTCATCATCACCCTTGCGTCCAATAACTTATTAAGGAAGCAAAGGAGAAGGCACAGTTTATACTGGTTTCTTAACAAGCAGATCAATTGGGCAGTGTAAAATATTGCTGCAAACTGATTTCTGCAGCTGTTGTTTCATTGGCAGATTTATCTTGCTCAGGATTGTTGTTTGACGAATCGCATTGTTAAGTTTGTACAGCATCTCGAATATTCGAAGGCGTGATTGTGGAATCAGGACATTTCTAGATTAATCGGAGACTTTGCAGTCAATGCCTCGTTCAGTGTCTTATCATCTTGTTGCTGGAGGACCTTCGATAATGATTAATTGGATGTAATGGGACTAGCGAGATTTGTACTTTGTGATTTTAAGGAATGTGAAGATGATATATTTTATTTATTAGGGTGTGACCAAAAATGGTCTATGTTACTGATTTTTGCCTTACTTTGAATTTTATCATAGTTTACATTTGCAAATTGCTTGTTTTGTTAAATAATACACTGAAAAAAAAAATACATGTCATATACCAAAATTATATGACATGTAATAATTGTATACGAAGTATTTTGATATTTTTTTTTCTTTGGTGGGATTTGAACCTACGTAGGTTAAATTTAAATCCTCAGCTTTCGCGGCTGATGCCTAAACATGAATGTAGGATTAATATGGATTTGACAACGTTATAATAATAGCAAGAACGAAAGGGATGGTCTTATGAAACTTTTTACTAGTGGAAGTGAAAAGGAACGATAATCGTCCGTCCTTATCACTGTGCCACTATTTTTTGTGTGTGTGTGCATTAGATGCTAAATGTAAGTGCCAGACAAATGCGTTGAAATACGTCACTAAGTGCCTGTGTGGCACTTTCGTCTTAGTAGTAAGTGACTATGTCTATCCCTCTTAGTGGCACACTATGTGCGGCCCCTCGTGCCTAAACCACTCGGCCACTCCAGCTACGCTATGATCCTATGATATACCAGATCTATGGAAAGTTCGCCATATTTGTTTAGTTTTTTTTTAATCTACTGACAATGGTATAAGGTCTGTAGAATCTAAAAAATCTGTCCAAGAAAACGCTATCAGTAGAAAAAGGCGATAAGGTTAATAAAATACAGTCAAAGCGTTGGCTGCGAATAAAAAAATATGAAGCCTTTTTTACTGACAGAGATGATTGGACAAAGTATACTATAATATTATCCCCAATGCCAAGGATTGACGTCATAATGCCACTCTCTTATTCTAGTCGGAGGCTTACAAGTATAGGTGCATTCAGACCAAACTAGCATTCGCTATTCTAACCCCCTACTCTACGAAATTCGATCGTTACACAAAACGTTATTCGTTGATTTCGTAGAGTGGGGGATAGAATAGCGAATGCTCGTTTGGTCTGAATGCACCTTTTGAAGAAGACAGCCAGTGTTAAGGCATTCATGGCCTCAGCCGTAGGCCGTAGGTAAGTTGGCTTACTATCAAATAGTTCATTCAAAGAGATAAAAAAAGATATAACTAACCTAACCTTCCCCAATTACATTTACATTAACACGGATCTAATAGAATTAATGGAGAAATAATGAGCCAAGAGTTATGTTTCTCTGCAGTCCATGTAACGGTATATTTTTAGGATCACACAGATAGACAGTAGACAGTCAATTCGCTTGCCCAGCGTGGCGATTATGGGCATTTACCTCCTAATGCGTCTATACGCATGGTTAATAGGAGAGGCCTACGTCCAGCAGTGGACTAACATAGGCTGATGATGATGACAGGTAGACACCAGTCGAGTTTAAAAATATGTACACATTTCTTCACCCTAATCCACCGATTAAGGTTAAAAATTGCGTATAAATTTATGACCTCGACTGAACAAAACTTGCAGTGAATTTAGATCAGTATTTTTTCACTGAAAAAAGTTGTTTTAAGAACTCGTTGCATCTGTTAAACAATGCGCAATACGTAATGCAAGTGCTGCATTGTTCTTGAGAAAACCACAATGGTGAAATGAGCTAATTCATAAAAGTGCTTTACACTGTTGCTCTCGTACTAAGACTCTACCGCGAACGAAGTGTTGCTTTTCTGTCACACTTAAATACAAATTCACAAGTGCGAGAGAGAAGCAAGGGCAAGGGCAAGAGCAGGTAGACCCTACCGCGAAGTACGAACGAAGTGTTGCCTCTCTTACTTACGTACGAATTCACAAGTGCGAGAGAGGCGACACTTCGTTCATCGTTCCCGGTAGGGCTTCTGCTATCGCATAGACTAAAGTTTACAAATTTCGGGGATTAGTATCTGTCACTCTGATGATGCCTTCGTTGGGGTGACAGAGACAAATCCCTGAAATTTGCGAACTTTGATGAACGCAGTAGCAGCAAACCTACCGCAAACTTCGAAATCCGCAAATTGTTGTTCAGTCAAAGACAAAATAAGGTGTACATAAATATGTCCCAGTGCACTCTAATTCTGTGTAATAAGAACGTCGTAACATATTTATGAGCGGATTCTTTCGATACTTATTTTTACACTTGACTGTTCACTTATAGGAAATTTCAATTTG